>WBNM01018201.1:17306-28220 GCA_013399055.1 Ramphastos sulfuratus | reverse complement strand
CCCCCCCAATTTGGATGAACTTAAAGAAAGGCAGTATCTGTAAGGCCAGTGTTTCAGAATTACTTAGGGTGTTCAGAATTACTAGGTGTTCAAGAAAAGCCTGGATGAGGCACTTAGTGCCATGGTCTAGTTGATTGGCTAGGGCTGGGTGATAGGGCTGGATGAACTTGGAGGTCTCTTCCAACCCGGTTGATTCTATGATACAAAAATGCAGGGAAACAAGGATCTAGAGATTTCAATTATGCTAAGCAAGTGCTCTATAGAACAAAACATATTCTGTAGAATATGTATTTTTCCTCTTTTTTCATGCTTCCTATTTTTTTTCCCTCATTTAACCATGACACTTCTTTTCATAGGAGTTCTCTTACCGTTACTACTGTAGGATTCACATTTCTGTTTACAAAGGCCATTTGTAAATTGAGTGGTTGTGCTCATGCTTTTGCAGGTTCAAATAGCAGGTTTTAAATAGCTTGTTAAAACAGAGCTAGGGAGAAGGTAGAATCAAGCACACATTTCCTAGTCTGTTGTCATAAATCAATGCAGTCTTTCCTTTGACTCTTCTATTAATTCATGGTAATAATGGTGGAGGAATTGTAGATATGAGGCTTTTTAATAAACTCTCAATAATTCAGNATTCTATGATCCTATGACAGAATTGGTAAATCTTTGCAGTGATGAGTTTCAATACCCTTTGTACAAATATAGAGATACTCTTGTGTCCCACTCAGAGGGGGTCCTATGACATCATTGCTATTCATAGAGATTACTTAGAAAGCCTAAGATTTCTCTGTCCTGCTTCCAAAGCTCAGTAGTATAGGTGGAATGTTTTCTGCTCTTAGAAATAAAACTGGAAAGACAGAATCATATGAAGCAGTTGCATATGGTTTACTGACATGGTAGCTCGAGATGGTACAACTAAGAGAGTTTGGTGAGAGAGGTCTTTCTTCCCCTGTGCACTCCTCTGATGAGACCCCAGCTCTAGGGCCTCTACTTGAGTGGGCCTGGAGGAGGGCCATGAAGATGATCAAGGAGTTGGAGCACCTTCCCTGTTAGGTTAGGCTGAGAGAGTTTGGGTTTCTCATCCCAGAGGAGGCCCTGAGGAGACCTTATAGTGGTCTTCCAGTACTTAAAGAGAGTCTGCAGGAAAGATGAGGATGGACTCTCTATCAGGGAGTGTAATGATAGGACAAGAGGTAATAGTTTTAAGCTAAAAGAGGGTAGATTTGGGTTAGATATTAGGAACAAATTCTTCACTCTGAGGTTGGCAATACTCTGGAAGAGGTTGCCCAGAGAGGTTGTGGATGCCCCATCCCAGGAGGTGTTCAAGGCCAGGTTGGATGAAGCCTTGAGCAACCTGATCTAGTGGAAGGTGTCCCTGCCCATGACAGCAGGGCTGGAACTGGATGATCTTTAAGGGGCCTTCCAACCCAAACTATTTTGTGATTCTATGATTTCTATTTAGAAACAGGCTAATTTAGGAGGCTGTTAGTATAAGCTTTTTTTGGACAGTGGAATATTAAAAGAAAAATATCATGTGGAGGCAAGCCATCGATGTAATGTGCCAAACAGCTGAGAAGGTGTCACAATTCATTGTATTATTCTTGACAAACACAGAACAAAAAGAAAATTATAGCCCCTGTGCACCATAAGAATACCTCCTCAATTCTGAACACAGATTTTCAACTTTCTGTACTCACAGTGCAGGTACAACAGTAGAAATACAGAATAGCATCTCTTACAAATACCACCTGTCCACAGATGAAGTCTGTTCAGGGTGAGAAAGGAAGAATTTGAAAGCAGAACTGTGGGTCTACCAAATAAGCCAAAACTTGAATAAAAATTCTCTAAGTGTTCCTACTAAGAAACTATAAAAAGATTAAATTAAATATTTTTTAATATATTTACAAGCAATTCATTATTTCCTTATGTTTATTTTCTAAATCTTTGGGGACAAAGATTTGCTCAATGTGCTTTGCTTCATGTTTCCTTTGATGTACTTTCAGATCACAGTATACTAGCACAGAATTAAGGAAAAACCCTGATCAGTCATTTGCATATTAGACTGAAAACTCCTCAGACCCAAGGAATTAGATTCTATCTGCAATCATTGCACTGACTTCTGACTCTGTACATGCAAGAAAATATCTTACTGTGTCATGCAAGAAAAGTCTGTTTTGCAGAATTCTATAGGGTCTAAGACTCATACTAAATTTCAAAACCTCTTCCCTCACAATTGGTTTGAAGAAGGAGGTTTGAGTGCAATTTTACTGATCCAGGGCAAAGAATGCAGTGCTAAATTCCATATGCATCCTAACATTGATTCTTGGGCCAAGCTGTTTGCTCTTGAGGCAATCTTTTAAAGACCAAAATTCTAAGTTGAGCTGAGAAAGCAATTAGTTTACTAAAATGTGCACAGCATACCAGATTTTCTACATTTTATCAAGATGTAGAAAATCTTATGAGAGTGTGTTATGAATGATGCAAAATTAATAATCAATATTCATTTTGATATCCAGGCAGAGATTGTTAGTAACTATGAAAATTGTTTATTAACATTAAATCTCACCAGGAAACTTATTTACAAGGTTCAAAATGCAGAGTTTGGAAATTTATACACACAGGGAACAGGCAAAACTGGAACACTTTAAGAAGTAACCAGCATAAGCAAACATTTACTGGAAGAGAAGGTTCTTGCAGTCACTACAGTGCTTGCAGTTCATTATCCTTCTTAGCCACTGGATGGATGCAGGAAGCTCCTTTCTGCATATGGCAGAAGGCAATTAGTGATTACAAGAGGCTTGAAGTATTTACTCACAAAGTATGATTGGACAGTCCCCAAAGCATGTGGAGAGGTTGCTGTCAGTGGTCTCAAAGCTGTTAGAGGCTTTGGAGTTTTCCCAGGCTCTTTTCTCAGGCATCTGGAGTCTGGCACAGGCTCTGACCTGGTTCCTCTTGACTCCTGATTCAGCAGCAGCCTTGCAGAGGGGCAGGCAGGATGCAATGCCATGTGCAGGCTTGGCACAATGTCAGGCTGGCTGTGCAGGGTGAGTGCCTGCAGGCATTTAGAGCCTGTTCCTGGTTGTGGAGTTCCACACAGCTCAGGATGCAATGAATTAGCAAGCAAGCATGAATACAATGGCAGAGCATACATTGTGCTACCTGCTCATCCCTTTTTATCCATGCAGCCTGAGACTAATATGCCTTTGGACATAGGTTAGCAAATCAGGATGGCACTTTGCCAAGCTTGATCACATTAGCTGAAGCCAGGGCTTTTGTCCCCTTTCCCATGGTTGCTTCTCCAAGCACAGAAGGAGGTGGAGCAGTGGAACATGTCTGGGGAATCCAGAGTCCCTAGACTCAGTGGCCCCAGGTTCGACTCAGTGGCCCCAGGTTCTTTGTCCTTTCCCTCAGTTGCTTCTCCCCAAAACAGAAGGAGGGAGAGCAGAAAAACATCTCTGGGCAAGCCAGGACATGTATAAGCCTATTTTGGCCTGCTTAGGCCTCCCATGACAGAGTGCCTGAAGCTTCACAGATAATCCACAGGAACTTCAGAAAACAAATTAAATATTAAGATGTTATTGTTCCAGGAATAAAGGAAAATAAGACAAATATACACAATATTGCAGCAGCAACTAAATGGTGACTAATTTAATTGCATCTTATCTGAAAGTATGTTTCACACTGGAACTATCTCAATTTGCTGCCTGAGATCCATTTTCCAGCTTTAAGTTTACAAAAGAGTTCAAGTGACATGACAATTTGAAGCAATCTCTGCAGGGGTATTGTTAGCTGCTTCAATGCCATTGGGTTTGACTTGGAAGAAAATGTGATCTGCCATCTCAAATGGCTGCTAAGCAAACAGTATTTTGCCAGACAAAGAGATTAGAAATCTTCTAGGCTGCCCCTAACATTGTGCAATCATTACTGAATTCCAGAAACAGATATGGTACTTCTGTCCATCAACATGGGTGGCTTTCATCTGATTACCTGCAACCTATCAGCTGTCCTTTTGAGAATGGGAAATTCACTTCATTTTAGATGTCTAATATAAGGTAGTGCCTAGAAAATTACCTTAATTTGTGTACATAACAACTAGGCAGGAAGAGAGGTCTCCAGAGATGATTCAGACTTTTTCAAGACTGACCTGTCTTGGGATCTTTCTTTCTCTTTGCTCTACAGACATCCCAGGTTTTGTAACTGTCTAGCACAGACACCTCAGCTGTATTTCTAATTTCAGTTGCTTAAGCAAAGGCTTTAGCATTTGCAGCCTAATTTTAAAATCATCATCAATATTGTTGGCACTTTAGCATCTTTCCTGTTGCCTCAGTTTTAAAGTCTTCTAACTGTGATTCCTCTTCTCCAATTATCAAAGCAACCTGTAAGCCTTACAAATGTTTATCTTACTGCTCAATTAAAAGGCTACGTTTGCAAAGTCAGGAGCTTCAAGCCAGGCTCCTGGGCCTGTGTTTATTTTTATTCAGTGACATTTTAAAACACTTGTCCAAAGCAGGCTGTAAGGTAACTTAAGATCCATCATTTGATTGTCATTGTGTCTGAATCATAGGTACATAGACAGGAGGGATCTTGTATTCCTACTCTCTGTCTAATTGCGATCACCAACCTAGTTGTGTGATCACCAACCTAGATGTGTGATCTTAGATGTTAATGATGTATTCATGGTAAAAAAGTCCCAAGAACAGCATGCTACAGGCCACTTCAAGCCTGGTACTTTCCTTGGATTAGCAGTTCTAGGAGTGAGTAGTAGCTGGCTACAAGTGGTGCATTCATTTGAACGGTGCCTTGCAGACTCTTTTTAGTTTGAACAATAAGCATAGCTGAATATGGCATGGTCTGCACTCTCAGAAGTACTCTTTGCAGATCCTCACTGCTGTCTTGCCTACATTAACCACATTCCCAAAGTCAAGCTGTCCTTTTGTCCAGTAGATGTGGCTCAATTGGAGAGTGTGAGAGGCTGGAGTGTACCAACAGACTACCTCTGGTCTGACCAGCTCATGGTTCCCAGACAGTTACCTTCTTGTATAATCCTTTTCTATAACCTCCTCTCCTGCTCCCAAAACTGCTCATTTCAGAATATACCTCCTGGATCTGTTTTAATAGGATAAATTAATTTCTTGGTTTAGTGAGCATCTAGGTATCTGTGATTGTAAAGTATTGACAAAAATCTTCAGCCTTTCCTGTGTCCTTTTGTCCAGTAAATGTGGCTCAATTGGAGAGTGTATGAGAGGCTAGAGTGTACCAACAGACTACCTCTGGTCTGACCAGCTCATGGTTCCCAGACAGTTATCTTCTTGTATAATCCTTTTCTATAACCTCCTCTCCTGCTCCCAAAACTGCTCATTTCAGCTCTTTCAGAATATACCTCCTGGATCTGTTTTAATAGAATTAATTAATTTCTTGGTTTAGTGAGTATCTAGGTATCTGTGATTGTAAAGTATTGACAAAAATCTCCAACCTCTCCTGTGTTAATTTTCTTAGACTTGTTACAATATAAATATTTGATTTCTTTTTTTCATTTAGATTTCGGTTGACGGCTTCAGAAACATTGCCAATGGCTGCAGTGGGATTCAAGATTTACTACTCAACGAAATGCCAGCTCTTACAGACAGATGTATTCAGGTAAGAAATTGAAAATAAATCTGTACTTGAGAGACTTGCTGATATTTGATCTGGGTTATCATCTCCATTTCAGTGTCTTCTTTTGCTAAACAGATATAGCTTAGTTATGGTCTCCCAGTATATAAAGGAGAGGGTTTCATTTTTTTTTTCAATGTAAACAAATATAATTTTGCTACTGATTTTGCCCATCAAAGAAGAATTTTGTGCCATCTGCCATATGTTAGGTATCCAGTTAGTTCTTTTCCTTTCGTTCCCAGCATGATAAATGTGTGAAGTATTTCAGTATTTCATATCCCAGTCACTGTTAAAACAGAATAGAACTGTTTGAAGTGGTAAATCTTTGGTATTCTAGGCAGAATATTTGCTTGTCTTCTGCTACATGACAGCTTAGGTATAGAAATGTTTAATTTTATCTATTTCCTTTGAAGGCTCTGGTTGAAAAATGTCAACAGATAACTTCTGTTGTCTTTCATGACTCTCCATATCTTTCTGATACAACTTTTAAAGCTCTTACTGAATGTAAACTTGTCAAGGTCAACATTGAAGGTTAGTATAATAATTCACAAAATTATTGGCATGATGGATCTTTAAAATTCATCCAGAAAATTTGATACAAATCTTTTGGATGATTTCTGTGGGTCTTTGGATCCGAGCCTTAATGTTTGTCAGATGTCTAACTTATATCTTTATATATTTCAACAGGAAATAACCAAATTACTGACTCAAGTTTTGAACTGATGAGTAAAAGCTGCCCATACATCAGGCACATTCATGTGGCTGATTGCCAGAAGATTACAGATGCTGGCCTGAAGACAATTTCCCCACTGAAGCATATTCTTGTACTGAATGTAGCAGATTGCATAAGGTACTGTATTAAACCTAGATTTCTGCAAACCATTGCAAGGGAATATCAGTAAAGTTAATTGTGCTCACAATATGTCTGTTAGCACATCTTTCAGTTTTAAAAGCAAACTCTTAGAATGCTGGTTGACATTTAAAAAAATATTTCATACAAGTAGGTATTTTTTCCTGCATCATGTTTTCAAAAATGCAGTCATTATTACCCCAGTTCAAGCAAAAAAAAATTCAGCTGTAGATGTAATGTTGTTTAACAGCCCAGACATATATTAGTGCTGGAATGTGGCTACAATGAAGATTCAAATGCTAACCAAAGACAATGCCAGTGTCACAGCTCTAGTAAAACTGGTATGTTGGTTCTGTGAACATTAAAAGAATCCTTTGGCTAGTACTAGGATAGAAACAGAACTTCTCATTTTTCCCAAGACAACGTTGGAATTCCAGCTGTAGAGGAAGGGTATATGTGATATGAAGACTGTTCTCAGCTTCAAGTGTGTCATGTGTCAGTAGAAACAAAGACAAAAATATGCTGCACCCTTGCTCCCTGTTTGTGGCTTTCTGATGGAATCAGGAGTGGAAGGGAACAGGGAAGGCAAAACTTCCAAACATTTCTAAACAAACAGGAAGGATATATGTGATGTGAAACTGAAGCCCCTGAGGTGCCCCTGCAGAAGAGATTTGTTCTTCTTGCTCTTTTCACTGAACCTGGTTGCACCAAATTGATGCTCCACAAGTGATACCAACCACCAGCTGGATCAGCACTTGAGCATCTGCCCTCTGGAGAGACACTGAGAGCCCTGGGGCTATTCAGCCTGGAGAAGAGAAGGCTGAGAGGAGATCTCATGAAGACTGTTCTCAACTTCAAATGTGTCATGTATCAGTAGAAACAAAGACAAAAAAGTGCTGCACCCTTGCTCCCTGTTTGTGGCTTTCTGATGGAATCAGGAGTGGAAGGGAACAGGGAAGGCAAAACTTCCAAACATTTCTTAACAAACAGGAAGGATATATGTGATGTGAAGACTGTTCTCAGCTTCAAGTGTGTCATGTGTCAGTAGAAACAAAGACAAAAATGTGCTGCACCCTTGCTCCCTGTTTGTGGCTTTCTGATGGAATCAGGAGTGGAAGGGAACAGGGAAGGCAAAACTTCCAAACATTTCTAAACAAACAGGCCTATAAATACAAATGAGCTAGAGCTGATGCTTATCTTAAAATTTCTGATGTGAAGTTGTAGAGATTCTGCTTTAGTTTGTGGCTGAAGTACTTTTTGTGCCTGTTAAGCTGTTTAAAACTCTGATAACATTGCCTGTAGACGAGCTGAGAAGTGCTAGAGTAATACCATGACATCACACTGATAGTTCAGCTGGGCAGATGGGACAGCTGCTTGCATTTTCTGGTTTAATATTTAGAAGGCTGGATTTTCCAGGCTGTTAGCCAGATCTTGGACTGAGACTGTATTTGCACATGTCTACACTCTCTACTGCTAAAGCATTGCTGAATTACTTGAACAAAATGTTTTAAGTAGTAGTAAAGCTATTGTAAAACTCTGTACTTGTATTATTGCTTTTGCAGACACCTGTAGAAGTTTCAGCATTAACAAAGTTGTAGATTCTAACACATCTAGGCTTGCTAAAGAGTTTATCAGAAGAGATATGAAAATACAAAAGGGAGATTGTTAATATGTATAGTTTTCTTATTTGGACAGTGTGTGGCCCTAGAAGTTTGTATTGTGAGTCAGAAACACTTAGGAATTTCTCTTAGGCATCAAGGGAAGCACCATGCTGCTGGCAGGATTTTAATAAGAACAGATTTTGCAATGCTTAGCCATCTTGGTGCTCTTCATCAGTTCCCTTTTTTCACTGACATTTTATCTTAACCTATGAGTCAAAGCTTTTCCAATTTAGTCACATGGAAAATATTTTGACAAATGCAAGAGAGCAAATCTAACAACTCAGAATTCTTAGAGTACAGGAAGTATTTGACTATGTGTGAAAAGCAAAGAAAGAAATTAACTGATCTTGATGATTAGATTTAGAACTAATAGGTGTAAGTAAAAAGGTATCTGTAACTGATCATGATGATTAGATTTAGAACTAATAGGTGTAAGTAAAAAGGTATCTGTAACTGATCATGATGATTAGATTTAGAACTAATAGGTGTAAGTAAAAAGGTATCTGTAACTGATCATGATGATAAGATTTAGAACTAATAGGTGTGTAAGTGAAAAGGAATATATAACTGATCCTGATGATTAGATTTAGAGCTAATAGGTGTGTAAGTAAAAAGGAATCTATAACTGATCACTATGATTAGATTTAGAACTAATATGTGTGTAAGTAAAAAGGAATCTATAACTGATCCTGATGATTAGATTTAGAGCTAATAGGTGTGTAAGTAAAAAGGTATCTATAACTGATCACAATGATTAGATTTAGAACTAATAAATATGTGAGTAAAAAGGTATCTATAAATGGGCACAGTCTAGAGTGGTGGCTCCTACCCTTGGGGCATCTTTCCATTTGAAGTATGTTCATGTATGGTAGTGTCTGGCCTGTGTTCCTGGACAGTTAATCCCTGATTAGTGACCCTTAGCACCTCTATTTGCAGCAGAACCATTTCAAAAGATACAAGGTGGCCATTTCAGCCCCCCAGGCTCAGTATGGTTACAGAACATCTGTTTTGTTTTTTTTTAACTTGGCTGTGTTGCCAGGCTCTGCATTCCTTACAGACTTTATGCAACATAAATTGTTCTGAAAGTATATTTCTTAAATGTATCTACCTGGAATGAAATTGTGTTGCACTGTGAAATAACACCACAGGTGCCACAGTGGTTGAATTACCACTCTGATTCACATCTGTAGCTTGTGGTCACACAGTGAGGCTCTGTGCAGGTTATCATTTTATTAATATGTCTGTAGGACTTTGGAATTTGCAGTCCTTATTTGTGCTCAACAAACTGTGTAAGCTGAAACATGATTCTTTTCTGCAGAATCCTGTGATTGATTCTTTATACATCAGAAAACACAGGGTGAATACTGGGAATGCACTGGAACCTGAGTGCACAAAGCAGTGGTAAATGTGCCAGAGATGTCAACTGTGTTGAAACACACAAGTTTGGGTTAGCTCTCTAACCTGCTCAGCTTGGCTGGAAGATTTTCTTTCTGCTTAATTTTTATAACCTTTGTGTATGTTGTGAGTTACCAATTAGTGTGTGAGGTATACAGCTAATTAAGTAAAATACTCTGAGGAAGAGCACAAGTTTACTCTCCACGTGTGTGTACAGAACAACTACTACATACATACACTACCTGTGACTTCTGCTTCTGTGCTGGAAGAGCACTTCTCCTTTAAATTACTCCAGTTCTTTAAATTAACAGAGATATTCAAACTAATATGACTCTAAAGTGTTTAAGCAGGTTCTGATACTTTCTACATATAATTTCCAAGCCCTCTCTTTTGAAGTGTTCTCATATCTGAGTGGTGGAGCTAATGGAAATTCTCATCATCTCCAACAAGTTCTGCTTTTCAGCAGTTCCAAAGAACAGTGTTTTTCTAATCAAGCAATTAATTATTCTGGCTGCTTTTGGGGTATAAAAGGCTATTAAAATATATACTGTTATTAATTTCTGCTCATCTGACTGCTCCTAAAACTGAGAGACCTTNCCTCTGGATGGCATTCCTGCCCTTAGCAAGTCGACTGTGCCAGGTTCTTTTTGGTGGTGCCCAGTGATAGGGCAAGGAGCAATGGTTACAAGCTAGAACACAGGAGGTTCCACCTCAGCAGGAAGAGACACTTCTTTATGGTGAGGGTACTGGAACACCGAAGCAGGGTGCCCAGAGAGGTTGTGGAGTCTCCTTCTCTGGCAAGTTTCAAAACCTGCCTGGATGCGTTCCTGTGTGACTTGCCCTAGGAGATCCTGTCAGTGCAGGGGGTAGGACTTGATCTCAGGAGGTCCTTTCCATTCCCTAGCATCCTGTGATTCTGTGATACATGCTGCTGAATGCAAATTGTGTGTTGACTTGTCTGGAGTAGAAAAATTCTGTATCATAACTATTGTCTGCATTTTCTCTTCTAGAATCAGCGATGGAGGTGTAAGGCCATTTGTACAAGGCTCTTCAGGAGCTAAGTTGAGAGAGCTGAATCTGACTAATTGCATTCATGTCACTGATGCTTCTATCACAGAAATAGGACAAAGGTACCATAGTGCAGTATGATGTGTGTGGTTAGACTTCCAATGTAATTCTAATGTTAGTGGTCTGAATATATTACCAAATGGGTAAAATTCTACAGGCAATTGTAGCCAGCAAACTGTTGCTAGATAAATGAGTAGTGCCTGCTGGTGTTGTGAGTTCCTTAAAATTGATCCATTAAACAAAGGAGAAGCCATAAATGTAAATACAGAAACCTGTGAAGTCTTGATT
>WBNM01018201.1:0-17240 GCA_013399055.1 Ramphastos sulfuratus | reverse complement strand
GAAAAAAGTGATTAACTTACAGTTTTCAGTGATGAAATTGCATGAAAAGAGCAGTATGCAAAAGTCACATTGTTGTGAACTCAATAAATCTTGATGTCTCTACTGCTAAACTTCAATTCCAGTCCCTCAGAAGTTGTGTTGAATAGCTGAGCATCCCTACCTAACCACAGATGGATTGTCTGAGCATTCACACTTCTTAGGTCTTATTTGGCTGTGGTGCATTACAGTGCTTCATTAGACAGTAAAAGTCACCAACATAAGGGGGAACATTTTTACTGTAAGGGTCACAGAGCACTGGAACAGGCTCCCTAGAGAGGTTGTGGAGTCTCCTTCCCTGAAGTCTTTCAAGGCCCATCTGGGTGCGTTCCCCTGTGACCTGAGCTAGATTGTATGGTCCTGCTCTGGCAGGAGGGGTGGACTTGATGATCTGTTTGGGTCTCTTCCAACCCCTGACATCCTGTGTGATCCAGCTATGGTCAGTAAGTGCTGGTTTGCAGAACCTGGCAATGTCCTCGTTGGCCTTCTACCACTAGTTGTGTAGCTGTGGGTGAGAGTGGGAATGGTCATGAGATCCTCAATTCATAGAATTATAGAATGGTAAGATTGGAAGGGACCTCAAGGATCATCTAGTTCCAACCCCCTGCCATAGGCAGGGACACCTCCCACTAGTACAGCTCACTCAAGGCCTCCTCCAGCCTGGCCTTGAACACCTCCAGGGAGGGAGTAGCCACAACCTCCCTGGGCAACCTGTGCCAGTGTCTCACCACCCTCACTGGAAAGAACTTCCTCCTAACATCCAGTCTAAATCTCCCCTCTGCCAGTTCAAACCCATTGCCCCTTGTCCTGTCATTACAAGACCTTGTCAATAATCCCTCCCCAGCCTTCCTGTAGCCCCCTTCAGATACTGGAAGGCTACTCTAAGGTCTCCTGGAAGCCTTCTCTTCTCCAGGCTGCAGAGCCCCAACTCTCTCAGCCTGTCCTCATAGCAGAGCTGCTGCAGCCCTCTGAGCATCTTTGTGGCCCTCCTCTGGACCCGCTCCGATACTTCCATGTCCTTCCTGTGCTGGGAGCTCCAGAACTGCACACAGGACTCCAGATGGGGTCTGAGGAGAGCAGAGTAAAGGGGCAGAATCTCCTCCCTTGCCCTGCTGGCCACACTGCTCTTGCTACAGCCCAGGACTGCAATTCTGTCATTGCAGTGAGCTTTGAAGTTCTTGTGCAAGATATGAGGGATTTGGAGAAGGGGTCAAGTCAAGCATCAACTAATATAAAAAAATATCTTTCTTTGTAATACAGCTCCTAGATTTCCATATTTTGATTCAATGCCATTGCTATTGAAGATTTGAAATGCTTATGCATTGTGATACAATCCATGGAAGTGCTTCTGCAAGCCAGGCAGCAAAAGTCAGTTACAGTTCAGTGGGTCTAGAGTGTTTCTTTTCACAGGGCCCCTGAAAAACACTTAGCAAGCTTTATTACAAAAGTGTTCTTGCTGTACTACAGTTCTGTTCCAGAAGTGAAAAGGTGACATTTCTGGAGTTTTAAAAAATGCTTTTATTTAATTTAGGTGTCACAAATTGACCTACCTGAATTTGTGTCACTGTGAAAATGTGACTGATGCTGGGATCGAAGCTTTGGGAAGTATTTCATCGTTGATATCCGTTGATCTCTCTGGCACCAACATCTCAGATATGGTAAATATGGTTAAAGAGTGATGAATGTGTTTACTGTTTGCTTTCTGAAAAAAAAAATGCAATTATCATTTAGGTAATTTGAGAAATGCAAATGATACAACATTAGCCCAGGTACAGGCAGTACTCAGTGAAAGGGAATTCTTAATGCTGGACACTTTTCACATCTGAAAGAGAAACAGAAACCATCAAAACTGGAAAGTACAGATGCTGTGAAACTGATCTGAAAAAAAAAAATGTGTTAAACACAATTTTTTTTTCTCTAGGATTAGACCTAAGGGAAACTAGGGTGGGGGAAAGGTATCTTTAAAATTATAAATGTGTTAAAAATTGTGTTTTCCATGAATTAAATTTTATGGTGAAGAATCCTGAATGCTGGCTCCAGCAGAGGCACTGCTATACACTGTGGTCTAGGAAATTACTGTTAGTGAAATAATTGCTAACAAGATACCTTCAATGTGTCAAGGGTCTGGAAAGCAAAACAGTGAGTGTGGGAGTCAGGTTAAAAGTCACAGGCCTCCACATTAGATATTCTTGGCAGGTAGTGCCTTCTGCCCAGATTTCAGAGCCCGTTCTGCAGTTCACTTTACTTTTGGGGCAAGCTCTTTTCTTTAAACACAGAATAGTAGCCTTCCAGTATCTGAAGGGGGCCTACAGGAAGGCTGGGGAGGGACTATTTACAAGGTCTTGCAATGACAGGACAAGGGGCAATGGGTTTGAACTGGAAGAGGGGAGGTTTAGACTGGATGTTAGGAAGAAGTTCTTTGCAGTGAGGGTGCTGAGACACTGGCACAGGTTGCCCAGGGACATTGTGGCTGCTCCCTCCCTAGAGGTGTTCAAGGCCAGGTTGGAGGAGGCCTTGAGTGA
Source organism: Ramphastos sulfuratus (assembly GCA_013399055.1). NCBI lineage: Eukaryota > Metazoa > Chordata > Aves > Piciformes > Ramphastidae > Ramphastos > Ramphastos sulfuratus. The sequence goes on along the minus strand of WBNM01018201.1, from coordinate 14,682 downwards.
GCTGTCGTAGTGGGAGGTGTTGGCAGGGGGTTGGACCTAGATGATCTTTGTGGTCCCTTCCAACCTTACCATTCTATGATTCTAAATCTAAGAGAAACCTTATGAAGAAACTATTCACTCAGTCACTGATCAAACAGAATTCTGACCAGACACTTGATTCTTTGTCTCTAGCACAGAATTTGTCCAAAAGTAGTTAAAATGGGAAAAAAGGCAATTAAAATACCTGTTTACTTTATGGAACCCTGAAAAAAAGAATAGGATAAATAAAGAGGGTTGGGAAACCCAGGAAGACTTCAGTTAGTGTGATCAGTTGAAATTTCCTGTGATTATATCCGAATGCAGTTTATGCTGCCTTGAATGTTTCAGCATCATAGCATCATAGAATCATAGAATGGTAACGTTGGAAGGGACCTCAAGGATCATCTAGTTCCAACCCCCTGCCATAGGCAGGGACACCTCCCACTAGTAGAGGTCACTCAAGTCCTCATCCAACCTGGCCTTGAACACCTCCAGGGAGGGAGCAGCCACAACCTCCCTGGGCAACCTGTTCCAGGGCCTCACCACCCTCACTGTAAAGAACTTCCTCCTAACACCCAGTCTAAATCTTCCCTCTGCCAGTTTAAACCCATTGCCCCTAGTCCTGTCATCAGTGTTTTCTTTTCCCTTGCCTCTCACAACTAAGCTTTTAAAAGGCTCTGTTGCTTCTTACTCCAGTTTTCATATAACACAATCCATGACCTTGGCTGTAAGCCAAGCTCTTTTGCTTACGCTGCATTGCTGAGGCTTTCAGCTTTCTCTCTGCCAAAAACATACAAATTAGCCCAGAAACTATTTATCATTTCTGTAATTTCTGATTGCTAGTACTAGCTGCAACACTGCTTGCTGCGTTCAAGTATATAATGTTCAAACATGAATAATAAATACATTTTCTAGTCTGAGAACTTCATATGATAAAAGGAAATCTAGCAATCTGCTCTCTGACAAGCTTCTATTTGTGTGCTCTGACTTTATATTATAGAATCATAGAATCATAGAACGGTAAGGTTGGAAGGGACCTCAAGGATCATCTAGTTCCAACCCCCTGCCATAGGCAGGGACACCTCCCACTAGGACAGCTCACTCAAGGCCTCCTCCAACCTGGCCTTGAACCCCTCCAGGGAGGGAGCAACCACAACCGCCCTGGGCAGCCTCTTCCAGTGTCTCACCACCCTCACTGTGAAGAACTTCCTCCTAACATCCAGCTTCAATCTCCCCTCTGCCCTTTTAAACCCATTGCCCCTTGTCCTGTCATTACAAGACCGTGTCAATAGTCCCTCCCCAGCCTTCCTGGAGGCCTCCTTCAAATACTGAAAGGCTACTATATTATGCATTTTATTAGTATACAGAAGTTGTATTAAGGTCTCTTTCAATGTAGACTTTGTTAGTGTTGCTTCATTAATGTAAGGGAGAGCAGAATGCCTTATGTGCAGTGGTCAGCACTCTAAATGCTCTGCTTGCACAGACAAACTGTAAGGCTCATTGCCTTCCTGCAGTCCATGCAGTGGAACTCTTCTGGCTTTGCTGTCTTCTGGTTATTATCAAAACAAAGACAAAACATTGTGCAATGCAAATTTGCACTATGGGGATAGTTCCTTTCTGATTTTTGTTTTTAATGACAGTAGAAACATTTTGCCTATGGAAGGAAAGCAGAAATTCCTGTGGTTAGATGACATAAGGGAAGGAAAAATACAAGAGTCATATTTTTTGAGAGATTTGTGTTCTGACTGTGACTATCTTTGTGCTACTAATGGATATGGCCTGGACCATCCATCTTCTTGGGACATAAATTAAGTATAGAAGTGTCAGGACATTTGATGAAAGTGTCTGAAGTCAAGCAGTATTTAGAAATCATAGCAAAGAATAATAAAAGGAATTGTTAAAGAAATTTAGGTGACTCTGGAGTAATTTAGAGCATCCAGTGGTGAACTATATGGAGTGTAATAATTAGAGGGGAAAAAAACCTAAAGAGCCTAAAACATAAGAAGTAGGTAAAATATTTTAAAAATGGGAAGAGCTCTGATACATTTCAGATATCAAAGATAAAAAGGAAATATGAAGTATACAAAGACATATTCCTGGCTTCTGCATTTTCTTCTTCAGTGACAGACACAAAATTCTCTCTCACAATAATCCAAGCCCACATTGTCTCTTGCAGCTTAAATTCCTCCTCAAGAGCTATCTATGGTATCAGTTAGCTAATCAGTCACAGATTTTCTGAGGATTTGTAATCATTGGGAACTCTGCAGCCGTGGCTGTGTGGATCTATAAGCAGTGAGCTCAACTGTCTTTTCTTACGTGTTTGTACTCAATGATCTTTGGATTCTGGCTGGTCCTACAACCTAAGCCATTCTATGATTCTATCATAAATATCTCCTAATATTTTAATAAGAAGTTTCTAAATAGGTGTGGGTGGTGGAGGATGGGAGGACAACAACCCAGAAGTTGAGTTTTGGCTCAGAAATGAAAGGTGGGAGATACCACTTAAGAGCTATCTTCCAATACTGGAGTCACTTTGAGGTCAATCCATTTGGTTTGGGGTATGAACAGGAAGTAAGATCTGTATGTCTCTGGAATGTATAGATACATTACAGATGCTGACCTTTAAGGTTCCAAAGAGATATGTGAACAGACATCTCAGAAGAGGTTGAAAATAGTGTAGCACATGGTTATTGTTAGGGAGAGTCTGCAACTGAAAGGCAGAGAATTGGAGCTTGTGAATATAAAAACCAGAAAGCTGTACTTTGGCATGCCATAGCCTTGATGGCATTTGTCTCTAGCAAGTGAAGCCCTTCACCAGCTGCTGTAGTTGATACTCATTTTCTCACCTACAAAACCTGTGGTGGAATAATAATAAATTATATTCTGCAAATGTTTATAGGCCTCATATAATAAAATAAACAGAACAAAAGTGCAAAACCAAGTTGAAAACCCCAGCTGTTGGAGAGGAATAAGAAGTTTCTTTTTGTTTACTAAATGGAAATGGTAATGTGCATGCTATACATAGAATCATAGAATGGTAAGGTTGGAAGGGACCTCAAAGATCATCTAGTTCCAACCCCCTGCCATAGGTAGGGACACCTCCCACTAGTACAGGGCACTCAAGGCCTCCTCCAACCTGGCCTTCAACACCTCCAGGGAGGGAGCAGCCACAACCTCCCTGGGCAACCTGTGCCAGTGCCTCACCACCCTCACTGCAAAGAACTTCCTCCTAACATCCAGTCTAAATCTCGCCTCTGCCAGTTTAAACCCATTGCCCCTTGTCCTGTCATTGCAGGACCTTGTCAATAGTCCCTCCCCAGCCTTCCTGTAGGCCCCCTTCAGATACTGGAAGGCTACTCTCAGGTCTCCTGGAAGCCTTCTCTTCTCCAGGCTGCAGAGCCCCAACTCTCTCAGCCTGTCCTCACAGCAGAGCTGCTGCAGCCCTCCAAGCATCTTCATGGCCCTCCTCTGGACTCGCTCCAACACTTCCATGTCCTTCCTGTGCTGGGGGCTCCAGAACTGCACACAGGACTCCAGATGGGGTCTGAGGAGAGCAGTAAAGGGGCAGAATCCCCTCCCTTGCCCTGCTGGCCACACTGCTCCTGCTGCAGCCCAGGACTTGGTCGCTGTCTGGGCTGCACTCACATTGCAGGCTCATGTTGAGCTTTTCATCAACCCAGACCCCCAGGTCCTCTTCGTCAGGACAAAGTCTTTCTTCATGGCAAAAAGAGATTGATGTAAGATATGGGGGTTGGTTTCTTTATGTGATGGGGGGAATATGTCTTTGGAGTCACAAAGAGTGGGTGATACTGGTCTGTATGCTGCACGGTATTTGTTTTGATAACATCACCTCCCAGGGGTTCTGATGATAATGTGATAGCTCTGATCATATCTTTAAAATATGGTGTGAGGCTTAGTATAGACAGTAAAAGTCTCTAGAAATAGGTCAGTATCCTGGGTGGGAACCTCTGATTGTATTTATTAGCAAATACTACTGGAAAAAATCAGGAAATCCAATGAGACCAGTGATAGTTGGCTCCTTTGTATGCATGTTAGATCCAAAAATAACAGTTAAAAATTTCAGATAGTTTAGAGTGTGGAGGGCTTATGCGAAGAGATTTGAGTTTGGAAATGTAAAAGTTTATTGTATCTACATAATAGAGAGTTCCTAATGACATTCCTTGTCTTCTGTGGCTTCGTGCTTTCCCTTCTCAAATCTGGAATTATTATTAATGAAGCACCTCAAAGGAGACCTTGATTAAAAGGTTAAAAATTAATTAAAAAAAAAAAAAAAAGTTCTGGGATTCAGTGTCATTCTAGTCCTAAAAAGTGATGACAAATTAATTAATTAATTGAAGCCACAGCAGCATTAGTGGCCCCGTAGCAAAAATATTGTGATAATATTCTTTAATATTTCATTGCCAGATGCATTGAAGTGACCACTTTTAAACAGAGAAAAATGCAAGAAGAAATTCTGTTTGTATGACCACACCTCCACTATCAGTCTCTGGTGTAAGGAATGCAAGCTCTGATGCAAACCCATTTGGGATATAAGTACATGATTGTTTTTTATTTGGAATAGGAAGGCTTTGCTCTGTACAAACTTGCAACCTGTGGATTTCCATGAAGCCACTGAAAGTAATGGTCACCACCTGACTGTGTCTGCTGCTAAAAATGCAAATGTCTTTGTTTGCTTAAGCAGCCAGGATTGGAGAGCTCTTCCATGGTGCCAGTTTTGGGGTTCATTTAGCCTATGAGGTTTCAGGAATTTGCAAAATCTGAACTCCAGCTGCACTCTTCCAGCATTATCATGACAGCGTCCACATCTGGACTCCAGACATTCTTTACATGTGCTTAATCATTCAAGATGATGTTTCCTCTCTGTGCAGTGCTATTCACTGCCTAATTGCAGATAACTTATTAAGCATATGGAATAAAGTGATCACTTCACTTTTCAGTCAAGCAAAGAATAGAAATATTGTGACTATCAAAATGCATTTTACAAAGTCAGTATTTAATTCTTCTTCAGATCAGTGAGTTTAGAATCAAAGTGTGGTCTTGTTTCCTGGTGTGCAAGCAGTAAACATCACAAAGCATCTTTGGATCTTTATGCACTCCTAAAATAGGAATTTACCAAAGTTTTCACCTCCCTGTTGTCTTGAATACAGGGGTTCCCCATCCACCTATGAATGTGACTGCACCAGTTCAAATGTTGTCTTGTACCATAGCTGTAGCCTTAAAGCTCTTAATGGTAAGCAAATCATAAAGGCAGCAATTTAAAGATATTATTTGCTTGTAGCAAACAATATTTTGTTCTTCAAAAAGAAAAAGGAAAAGAAAAAAAATGAAAAGTTATTTAAGAGCAAAATTTTGGAGAGGCATAAATGTATTTTATTTATGAGAGTCTAGTCTGTGTCATGTGGAAGCATTTTCATACTATGCTACTTTTCCTCAGCTTCTTGCTGCACAGGTAGGAAAATCTGTTTTGTTCTGTTTTGTCTTCTCAAATTGTTTCTGCAAAGAATTCTCCTCTTGTGTATGTGCTTCGAGCAAAATTCAGAGGGTAAACTGTATACATTTTGCTGAAGAGAATGTGAGAATGTCTGAGAAGGTGCTGCAACTCTTAGGTAGAAGCTTTAATATGCAGGCAGAAGAGATTATTGACTATCTNTCAGGGCTGCTCTCAGCCATTCACCACCCAGCCTGGAGTTGTGCTTGGGATTGTGCCTACCCAGGTGCAGGACCTTACACTTGGCCTTGTTGAATGTCATGAGGTTGGCCTGGGCCCACCTCTCCAGCCTGTCCAGGTCCCTCTGGATGAATCCCTGCCCTCTAGCAAGTCGACTGTGCCACACAGCTTGGTGCCATCTGCAAACTTGCTGGGTGTGCACGCTACTCCTCTGTCCTGAGTCCATACTATTACATGTAATTGCATCTATTGTTTTTTTAAGATGAATTCTTTTGGGATTTTTTTAGGGCTTGAGAGCCCTTGGCCGCCATGGGAAAATAAAGGAACTTGCTATATCAGAGTGCAAAATCATCAGTGATACTGGGATTCAGGTAAGGCTTCACCTTTCTGCTTGGGGTTTCCTGGAAGCCTTTCTATTTCTTTCATCATCATAATCATAATTAATTTTCCATGTCACCATTCTGCACCCTCACTCTTCCAAATGCTTGTCCCTTTTCATTTCTCTCTAAGGGGATGATCAGAGCTGTGGTACAATCTCCATAAAAGGAATAGATAAGCAAGTGAGGAGCTTGCAGTATGTAAAGGGAATGGCTGAGGGAGTACGACTGAGATCTGTTCAATTGCAAGTGGCATGAACACTTGGATAGGGGTCAACTTTTTGCTGTTTGCTGCCAGGATAAATTCAGGATAAAGAAAAGGAGATGATTGTTTCCAAAACATATAGTTCAGCTGTGGATTTCCTTATCCTTAGTGCAGGTTGCATGAAGTGTACCCAAATTCTTTTGGAGATTTGACAAATTGAGGATGATTGCATAGATTTTCTGCTTTGTGTTTGGGAACAGTGTCTTGTTAGGGTTGAGGACTTGCACCCAAACAACAGCACTTCTCTTTGTAACTGAGAGATGTTCCTAAGCATATGTAACAGAAACACCTTGGGCCATGGGTTTTAATTATATCAATTCCATGCCCATAAACAGTTGCAGGTCACAAGGCTGCAGGTACAGGCAATGCCACCACACAATCCCAGTCTCCAGCTTCTATATTTTTTCCATTATAAAGCTCCAACAACCATCATTTAATAGCCATATATTGTAAGGATGAGTCAGGCATGCATCTGGATCGAATCTATTTAGCCAACACACTTAGCAGGCCATGAGGATTTGTTGATTTAGGAGTAATTCTAACTCACCTTTTGTGAATGTTCTATGTAAATGTTCTATGTAAAGTTCTGTGTTTGAACCCAAAACAACAACCAAGTGCACTTTGTGTACCTCATGGAACCTCACAGAATCATAGAATAGTAAGGTTGGAAGGGACCTCAAGGATCATCTAGTTCCAACCCCTGTCATTACAAGTCCTTGTCAATAGTCCCTCCCCAGCCTTCCTGTAGGCCCCCTTCAGATACTGGAAGGTCTCCTGGAAGCCTTCTCTTCTCCAGGCTGTAGAGCCCCAACTCTCTCAGCCTGTCCTCACAGCAGAGCTGCTGCAGCCCTCTGAGCATCTTTGTGGCCTCCTCTGGACCCACTCCAACACTTCCATGTCCTTCCTGTGCTGGGGGCTCCAGAACTGCACACAGTACTCCAGATGGGGTCTGACGAGAGCAGAGCAAAGGGGCAGAATCCTCTTCCTTGCCCTGCTGCCCACACTGCTCTTGCTGCAGCCCAGGACTTGGTTGCTGTCCAGGCCAGCAGACAGCAGTCTGCTCACCACAGAACTGTTTCCAGAATGATAAATGTGTACTATTTGTATATGCTAAGGGTGTGCATTTGTGTGGTTCTGTGTGCCTGCACATGCATTATTTACCCTTGCAGTCCTTAGTTTACTTCAGGACTCATTTTTTAAAGCTTCCTGTGTTTTTTATTCAATCTGCTACATAAGTATTTCCTTCTTGCCTGATGAGGCAGAATTTTCATTCCAGTGAATACCAAATTACATTGGCCTTAGGCCAAGATTAGCAGGCCTGGAAGATGAGCTTAGTGATAAATTTAAGTCATTTTACCATGGTTTTAGGCAGGACATCACAAAAAAAAAAGAGAGATTCTTACTGAAGCTAAAGCTTTGCTTGAGCAGCAAAGTTCTCTGTGATGTTCACGCTCTGGTACTGTTAGGTGAAGAAATACAATTTTAGGTTGTTTCATTACTGGGTAAACAAATCTGCAGGCTTTTCAAGAGAAGGTTTTTACAAACACAAATTACAGCCTACCTCTCCTTCTTTTTTCTGGACCTAGAGGTCAATGTTTTCAGGTTTGAAAAAGATTCAGGCCAAAAGGTAAAGTTTCAGAGTAGAAGGGAGAAAAGTGTATGTTATGAATCAATGTGGTCTTTCATAGGACTTACTGCACATAGCATGCCAAAGCTAGAATTACCCATGTTTCATGAGAGCTTGTATGTGGGATTCTCTGATGCTATTTAAAATGTAGACTTCAACATGCATTTCATAGAATCATAGAATGGTAAGGTTGGAAGGGACCTCAAAGATCATCTAGTTCCAACCCCCTGCCATAGGCAGGGACACCTCCCACTAGTACAGCTCACTCAAGGCCTCCTCCAACCTGGCCTTGAACACCTCTAAGGAGGGAGCAGCCACAGCCTCCCTGGGCAACCTGTGCCAGTGTCTCACCACCCTCACTGGGAAGAACTTCCTCCTGACATCTAGTCTAAATCTCCCCTCTGCCTGTCATTGCAAGACCTTGTCAATAGTCCCTCCCCAGCCTTCCTGTAGGCCCCCTTCAGACACTGGAAGGCTACTCTAAGGTCTCCTGGAAGCCTTCTCTTCTCCAGGCTGAAGAGCCCCAACTCTTGTAGCTTGTCATCATAGGAAAGCTGCTGCAGCCCTCTGAGCATCTTTGTGGCCCTCCTCTGGACCCACTCCAACAGTTCCATGTCCTTATATATATATATANCTAGTGGGAGGTGTCCCTGCCTATGACAGGGGGTTGGAACTAGATGATCCTTGAGGTCCCTTCCAACCTTATCATTCTATGAGATAAATATATATATATATATATATATATGTATGTATGTATGTGCTTGTAAATTGTGCTAAACTATAAATGTAGCTTCATTCTTTAAGTTCCAGATGACTGAGTCTAGTCTGGGTGAATTCATTGTGTGTGTGTGGGGGGGGGCAGGTAACTCCCAAACCATCACATCAGGGCATAAGAAAAAGTTAATACTTGAATTACAAAGGTGCTGGAATTGAGGCCAATAGGATCTGCACGTGTTTAGTCTTAAAGTGAGGACAGAAATTGTAGTCAACAGGTATCACAGCAGGTATTAATTGTGTCAGTTCAGCCTGAACAACACAGGGCAAATCAGAGCCCAGAACTCTGAGATTCTTAATCATTCCTCTCCAAGAAAATCATGTCATTTATACAGGCACAGTTGTTTGGTCATTCTGGCAAAAACCAGGAGAAAAGTTAATAGATGCCAAAATGGGCAGTTGCAGAGAGGAGGAGAAAAAGCGTATTGGAGGCTGGCCTTTTGAGCACAGTTCTTCAGGTTCTGGATTGTGTTTAAAGAAACAAAATTTGATGTATTTTAATATATGCAGTGGAAGCCAAGTGGATGTTAGTCTATGAACATGTAATACACAATCAATAGATAACAGGCTCTTGATGCATCTCTTTCTAGTGACATTCACAGCCAGTGGCTGAATTACTTCACTGGTAATAAACTGAACTAAACTGAAGTACAGAAAGTGAATCAAGGGCCTGATGTAAATGTATCATCAGCTGAGAAAAACAGAGCAGGAATGTCACCTAAGAATGGCTGCTTGGTTTGTTGTTCTTTCAGGAGTTCTGCAAGGGCACAAAATACCTGGAACGCTGCTACGTCTCTTGCTGCCCTCAGCTGACAGATGAAGCTGTGAGGTCGATGGCATTTCACTGCCACAGACTGACAGCTGTCAGCATAGCAGGTTGCCCAAAGGTATGTATGAATAATGGGGCAAGAGTCCTGGGATTGCTACTGTGAAGAAGTGCTTACTGTTTGATTCACAAATCTGGCCTGCTGGTACCTGGAAGTGGTAGGGTTCAGGATCATGCAAGGAAGTAGCAGGGTAGTAAGTAGGATTGCAACCCCAGATTTCAGGAGAGCCAACTGTGATCTCTTCCCAGTGAGTGCCAGTGATAGGACAAGGGACAACAGGTACAAACTAGAATGCTGGAGGTTTCACTTGAACTTGAGAGACTTTGACAATGATGAAGCACTGGAGCAGGTCTGCCCAGAGAGGTTGTGAAGTCATCTTCTCTGGAGATTTGCAAAACCTGCCTGGATGGATTCCTGTGCAACCTGATCTAAGTGTATCTGTATTAGCAGGGGAGTTGGACTAGATGATCACCAGAGGTCCTTTCCAACCCCTACCATTCTGTGTTTCTATGATTCTATAATCTGTCTCTTGTCACAACTCTACAATGCACTCATCTCATTTAGAATTCAGAGCTCAGGTTCAGCTGGCTTCCCATGAGTTTGAAGTTCTGAGACTTGGCTCCTGAGTTTTTGTTGCAGTTACAACAAAAAGGTGTCTGTGCTGTATCAGGTAACGATTTGTCTCTCCAGGGATTGATGTCTAGGGAAGGATGAAGAAAACAGGGATTTTCATGATGCTTAATACAAATATTCTCTCAGCTTCTAGTGTTTTGGTTGCTTCCAAATGGTGATGTCTTTGTTTAGAGTCATAGAATAGAATCATAGAATCAGTTAGGGTTGGAAGGGATCACAAGAATCATCCAGTTCCAACTCCCCTGCCATGAGCAGGGACACCCTGCCCTAGATCAGGCTGGCCAGAGCCTCATCCAGCCTGACCTTAAACACCTCCAGGGATGGGGCCTCAACCACCTCCCTGGGCAACCCATTCCAGGCTCTCACCACTCTCATGCTGAAGAACTTCCTCCTTACCTCCAGGCTGAATCTCCCCACCTCCAGCTTTGNTGGGGTCTGAGGAGAGCAGAGCAAAGGGGCAGAATCCCCTCCCTTGCCCTGCTGCCCACACTGCTCTTGCTGCAGCCCAGGACTGTTTGGGCTGCACTCACACTGCAGGCTCATGTTGAGCTTTTCATCACTCCAGACCCCCAGGTCCTTTTCCTCAGGGCTGCTCTCAGCCATTCACCACCCAGCCTGTATTTGTGCTTGGAAAAGGGAGATTTAAGATCTATAAGGACAAACTGAGACAGCAAAGGATTTTCAGTCTGGAGAGGTGACCTTACTGTGGCCTTCCAGTATCTGAAGGGGGCTACAGGAAAGCTGGGGGGGGGACTTTTTAGGATGTCAGGTAGTGATAGGACTAAGGGGAATGGAGCAAAACTAGAAGTGAATAGATTCAGACTGGATGTGAGGAAGAAGTTCTTCACCAGGGGCATGGTGAGATCCTGGAAGGGATTGCCCAGGGAGGTGGTGTAAGCCCCATCCCTGGAGGTATTGAAAGAAGACCAGGCTGGATGAGGCTCTGAAAAACCTGATCTAGTGTGAGGTGTCCTTGCACATGGCAGGGGGGGTGGAACTAGATGATCCTTGTGGTCCCTTCCAACCCTGACTGATTGTGTGATTCGATTCTATGATACCAACTGTACACCATTAATTATTATACAGAGAGGTTTCCACCTCCTCTATCCTTCACTTTTAGATACATAGCAAGCTGGTTTTGCACAATAGCAGTGACACTAGAACTCATTGAAGTTAGGTAGTGTTATTATCAGTCTTTGCCATGTTTTCCCTGCACCTTGGATACTAATACAGGAAACTAAACCCCAGTAAAATGGGGTGGATGGAAATTGGGAGAGTATCCTGGGAAGGGAGATGGGGACAAAGTATTGAGGAATGTTAAGATGTCTTGCTTAGGGAGTGGACTGGTCATATTTTGTAGTTCCTGCAAATGGGATCAAGAAGTAGAGTCAGTGTTCTGCAATCTTCTTCCAACACTTTGTTCCTAGATGGTATCTTTTCTTTAAATGGTTAAGAAGCCAAGCTGCTATCTGCTAATACCCCACTATTTTCAGAAAGGAACACCAAGAAACTTAAGCATAAGTTTACAAGTCTTTGTTTGACTCAAATCCCTAAAACGAGATGGGTAGACCTGTGGATGTTAAAAGCTAATGGCTCTTTCAAATCCTTTGGCAATCTCTAGTGTAAATTGAAGTAACCCAGCTGCTAAGTAAGGAAATATTTTCCACTCAGAGACTGCTTAAAAATCACCAGGAGATTAAAGTAGGAATGAACCTGTTCTAAAGGATGTATGTTAATATGTCTGACAGTCATATCCTGCAACAGCAGCTCTATTCTGTAAGGAAATAGTTGAAAATACAAAATCATAGCAAGAGAACATGGGCAAAATCAATACAGAAATTAAGAGTGTTTTGGTATCTCTTCTGCAGATGAGTCTAAATACACTTCAGTCATATCTACTGGTGCAAACTAACTCTTTGAACAAGTGCACTGGCTCCAGTGAACATGCAGAGAGCCTCCCTATCACACTGCTGCATCTTATCCTCACCAACAAGGAGGATCTGGTTAAAACAGTGAAGGCTGAGAACAGCCCTGGCCTTAGTGATCATGAGATAGTGGAGTTCAAGATTTTGTCTGGTAGGAACAGGATATCAAAGACAACTACAATCCTGGACTTCAGGAGGGCCAACTTTGGCCTTTTCAAGCAACTGTTGGGTGAAATCTCATGGGTCAGGGTACTAGAAGGCAGAGGGGTCCATGGTAGTTGGTTAATATTTAAGGACTTCTTCCAAGCTCAAGATCAGTGCATCCCAGCAAGTGGGAAATGGAGAAAGGGAGCCAGGAGACCTGCATGGTTAAGCAAGGAACTGCTAAGCAAACTTGAGTGGAAGAAGAGAGTCTACAGATCATGGCAGGAGGGGCTGGCCACCTGGGAGGAGAATAAGGCTGTTGTCAGAGGGTGTAGGGAGGCAACTAGGAAGGCTAAGGCCTCACTGGAACTCAACCTTGCAAGGGAGGTCAAGGATAACAAAAAGGGCTTCTTCAAATACATTGCAAGAAAAGCTAATGTTAGAGGCAATGTAGGCCCTCTGCTGAGTGAGGTGGCTGCCTTGGTGACAGGACACAAACAAGGCAGAGCTACTAAATGCTTCTTTATCTATACTGCTGGAGACTGTCCTCAGGAGCCCCTGACACCTGAGGCACCAGAGGAAAGCATGACAAAGAAGTCTTCTCTGGTTGATGAGGACTGAGTTAAGGAACAGTTGAGTGATCTGCACATCCATAAGTCCATGGGTCCTGATGGAAGGCACCCATGGGTGCTGAGGGAGCTGACACAGGGCATTGTCAGAGCACTCTCCGCCATCTTCAGTAAGTCATGGCAGACAGGAGAGGTGCCTGGGGACTGGAGGAGGGCAAACATCACTCCAGTCTTCAAACAGGGTAAGAAGGAGGACCCAGGTAACTATAGACAGGTCAGCCTCACCTCCATCCCAGGAAAGGTAATGGAGAAGTTTATCCTNGTGGCCAGGAGGGGCAATGCCATTCTGGGGTGTATTAGAAGGGCTGTGGTTAATAGGTTGAGAGAGGTTCTCCTGCTCCTCTACTCTGCCCTGCTGAGGCCACATCTGGAGTATTGTGTTCAGTTCTGGGCCTCTCAGTTCAAGAGGGACATAGAACTGCTTGAGAGAGTCCAGCACAGAGCCACAAAGATGATGAAGGGAATGGAACATCTCTCTTACAAAGAGAGCCTGAGGGAGCTGGGGCTGTGCTGCTTGGAGAAGAGGAGACTGAGAGGTGACCTCAGCAATGTTTATAAATATGTGCAGATGAGTGCCAGGAGGCTGGAGCCAGGCTCTGCTGGGTGATGCCTGATGGCAGGACAAGGGGCAATGGGTGGAAGCTGAGGCAGAGGAAGTTTCATTTAAACATGAGGAGGAATTTTTCCCTGTGAGGGTGACAGAACCCTGGAACAGGCTGCCCAGGCGGGTTGTGGAGTCTCTCTCTCTGGAGATATTCAAAACCCACCTGGGCACATTCCTGTGTGATCTGGTATAGGAGATCCTGCTCTGGCAGGGGGCTTGGGCTGGATGAGCTTAGGAGGTCCCTTCCAGCCCTTGATATTCTGTGATTTCTCTATACCTACAACAAGAACAACTTATTTTGCTGATACTGCACAATAGGCAGCAGTGCAATTCTGAGCATGATTCAGAAGTAATTCTTATTTCACAGGAAAGAAATGAAGTTGCTGTGGGAAATAAATCCTACACGTGAAAATATACAGCAAGAACTGCAAAGAAATCTCTTGCTAAGACAATCAGCTTTTTAAATAGCAGAGATCTGAAGACCTGGTTCTGTGGACAGAGAATTCTGTCATTCAGTTCTCTAAAAGGAACAGGGCTGAGTGTGTGTGTGATGAATGTAGTTTCTCTTAAATGCATCTGGTGCTGATTACTGGCTTCAGACTCAGAAATGTGGGTTGGGTTTTTTTTTTTTTTAATTTCAATAGGAATATTAATCTATTAATGTATTGCAGATCTTAACATTGACCATAAAGCTAAATTTGGAATAAGCAGAGGGCAGAATTACCTCTGTCTCCCAGGAGGGCTGTGTCACAAACTAGAGTGATCATTTTGTGTTCTGCAGCATGAGGTCCCAGCTTGGATCTTGCCTATGTCCCTGTTAGACTCTCATGAGATTGGCTGTTTAATGCAAGTGAACTCTCATGGCTCTTTCCACCACCCCATCCTGATTTTAATCAAGCATCTTTAAAAGGTCTTTAGTATGTCCTCTTAATTTTTGGTCCTGACTGAACAATGTAATTAAAGTATGTGCATAATGTATTCTTGACTCTTCTTGCTCAGGTCAGTGGAGCAATTAAGTAGTTGAGTGGCTGACAGTTTGTGTACCTTGCAGACTTCATGTCTCACATTTCTCTCATATGCAACTTCCAGCATCAATGACAATGAATTTCAGTTGTTTAGAAAAATGGAATGGTGAGGTGAAACAGACCCTCCTGAGAGCTCTGCTAAGGC
>WBNM01018197.1:6346-77258 GCA_013399055.1 Ramphastos sulfuratus | reverse complement strand
AAGAGTTGGGGCTCTGCAGCCTGGAGAAGAGAAGGCTTCCAGGAGACCTTAGAGACCCTTCCAGTATCTGAAGGGGGCCTACAGGAAGGCTGGGGGGGGACTATTGACAAGGTCTTGCAACGCCAGGACAAGGGGCATTGGGTTTAAACTGGTAGAGGGAAGATTGAGACTGGATGTTAGGAGGAAGTTCTTTGCAGTGAGGGTGGTGAGACACTGGCACAGGTTGCCCAGGGAGGTTGTGGCTGCTCCCGCATTGGAGGTGTTGAAGGCCAGGTTGGAGGAGGCCTTGAGTGAGCTGTGCTAGTGGGAGGTGTCCCTGCCTATGGCAGGGGGTTGGAACTAGATGCTCCTTGAGGTCCCTTCCACCCTTACCATTCTATGATTAGAATATGAGAATATTAGAGTGTCGTAATGTTTGTATATGAGAATATTAGCACAGGAAGCATGGCAAAAAGTGAGGAAGCAAATCCATTTACAGTGATGCCATTTAAGCTACTGAAAGTTTGTGCTTAACTTAAAATCAGCTCCCTGTCCTGGAAGCAGATGTGGGATTATGGTGTTAGCCCAAACTGGTTGTGTATTTAGCTTGCTTTTGTACCATTTCCTCTGGAGTTATTTGAGGCTATTCTGCAATTATGTAACCACAGTTCCCATCCCATTTCTAAGCATATTTTTAGGAAATAAAATAACCTATGTCAATGGATTGATTGTCCCCAGCCATTTTGTGGCAGGAAGATGTCATGGATCAAATCTATACTCCTAAGCATGACACAACACAGCTTCTCTTCTGGCCAAATGCACAACAGGTGAGTGAGAGCAGCAGCTGGCCCAAGTGCTCTTCTTTTAGCTGAGAACTGAGGGGATCTGGGTGGAAATGCATCTCTCTTTTTATAGAGGGAGAGGTGGATAGATGTCAGGGGATGAAAGGGGACATCCTGGGACATGGCAAATGCCTTGCTGAGGCAGTAGGAATTTTGTTTCCATTTCCTTTCCCTGACAGCAGTGCACAGCTGTGCCTGCACTCGCCCCTCATTCCTCCACTCTGCCCTTTAGCTGCTATTTGCTTCTCCCGTGTCTCTCAAAGCTTTTACCCCTTCTCAGGTGCCTAACTGTCAGTTCCCAATTACACTTTGCCAAGTGCAATTTCCTTTCTTCAATTTCATTCCGAAAACTATCTGTCTGCTGCCTAGCAACAAGGGCACAGCAGCAGCCACACACTCTCCTGGCAGTCAGGCTGTCCTCTGAATAAATCAGTTCACTAATTACAAATCAGACATGTAATACTGCTGAATCCCTAACTCACTATCCATGATAATCTGCTGCTGGCGTAACTATGCAATGAAGAGCTTGTTTTCCTGAACACTGCTTAGCTGAGACTTCCTGGGCACAGCTCCTCTGACCTGCTGTTGAAGCCACTGGTCCCCTGAAGGTCAAGTCAGCAAATGTTCAGGCAAGAACTTAGAGCTGTATGATAGTATGTACTTCTGATTTATGTGTTCAATGATTTATTGTCTAGGTGACTTTATTCCAAGGCATCAATTTGGTCAACCTGAAACATTAAGGGAGATCGGAAACATTAACTTTCAGATGAAACGAGTGCAGCCTCAGCAAGTGTGCAGGTGGCACCAAGCTGTGTGGCACAGTCGACTTGCTAGAGGGCAGGGATCCATCCAGAGGGACCTGGACAGGCTGCAGAGGTGTGCCCAGGCCAACCTCATGACATTCAACAAGGCCAAGTGTAAGGTCCTGCACCTGGGTAGGCACAATCCCAAGCACAACTCCAGCCTGGGTGGGGAATGGCTGAGAGCAGCCCTGAGGAAAAGGCCCTGGGGGTCTGGGGTGATGAAAAGCTCAACATGAGCCTGCAGTGTGAGTGCAGCCCAGACAGCAACTGTGTGCTGGGCTGCAGCAAGAGCAGTGTAGGCAGCAGGGCAAGGGAGGGGATTCTGCCCCTTTGCTCTGCTCTCCTCAGACCCCATCTGGAGTCCTGTGTGCAGTTCTGGAGGTGTTCAAGGCCAGGTTGGAGGAGGCCTTGAGTGAGCTGTACTAGTGGGAGGTGTCCCTGCCTATGGCAGGGGGTTGGAACTAGATGATCCTTTAGGTGCCTTCCAACCTTACCATTCTATGGTTCTATGATTCCATGACTGTAGAGAGAGTAGCCTGGGAAAATGAGCCTAAATTACTGAAAAATACAATAAGAATTAATTATGTCAGGACAATCAATCACCATTTATTTCTCAGTCAATAAGAACTATCAGTAATGGCTGACTAAGCTCAATTAAGTTTTTAAATATAAGTTACATTACTAACCCTTATCATTCGCTGCCAGGACCAACAACAGGTCAGGACATATTTTTTTCCAAATGGATATATTCTGAAAGTAAGCCTCGAAGTGTTATGTTTTCTTAGCTGGCCAGTCAGTCTGGGGTTTTGTTATTTTCCCTTGCAGGAATAAATGGAGAAAAGCCTGGAACATAAACCCTTGTGGTTATTTTACATCTGTTAATCTAATAACCAGTTTGAATGCTTCTGATAACTGGATTAATCCCTGGGGAAAGAAAAAATATTTACTCTTAATTTAAAGTGGACTCCTACACTCAGAAGACTTACTTGCACCTATCACAGCAAGTATGAAGTACCTCACTATGCAAGAAATTTAAACTAAGGTAAAAGAAGAGCCTGAACACAGGTAGTATTCATTTATTCACTTGGTCCCATGGCTAAACAATCATAGAATGGGTTGGAAGGAACCTTAAAGATCATCTAGTGCCAAGCTCTCTACTATGGGCAAGGACAACTTCCACCCAACAACATAGAATCATAGAATCATAGAATGGTAAGGTTGGAAGGGACCTCAAGGAGCATCTAGTTCCAACCCCCTGCCATAGGCAGGGACACCTTCCACTAGTACAGCTCACTCAAGGCCTCCTCCAACCTGGCCTTGAACACCTCCAGGGAGGGAGCAGCCACAACCTCCCTGGGCAACCTGTGCCAGTGTCTCACCACCCTCACTGCAAACAACTTCCTCCTAACATCCAGTCTAAATCTCCCCTCTGCCAGTTCAAACCCATTGCCCCTTGTCCTGTCATTGCAAGACCTTGTCAATAGTCCCTCCCCAGCCTTCCTGTAGGCCCCCTTCAGATACTGGAAGGCTACTCTAAGGTCTCCTGGAAGCCTTCTCTTCTCCAGGCTGCAGAGCCCCAACTCTCTCAGCCTGTCCTCATAGCAGAGCTGCTGCAGCCCTCTGAGCATCTTTGTGGCCTCCTCTGGACCCGCTCCAACAGTTCCATGTCCTTCCTGTGCTGGGG
The DNA here is from genome assembly GCA_013399055.1 of Ramphastos sulfuratus. NCBI lineage: Eukaryota > Metazoa > Chordata > Aves > Piciformes > Ramphastidae > Ramphastos > Ramphastos sulfuratus. Next base: position 73,950 of record WBNM01018197.1, on the reverse strand, counting down.
GCTCCAGAACTGCACACAGGACTCCAGATGGGGTCTGAGGAGAGCAGAGCAAAGGGGCAGAATCCCCTCCCTTGCCCTGCTGCCCACACTGCTCTTGCTGCAGCCCAGCACTCGGTTGCTGTCTGGGCTGCACTCACACTGCAGGCTCATGTTGAGCTTTTCATCACCCCAGACCCCCAGGTCCTTTTCCTCAGGGCTGCTCTCAGCCATTCCCCACCCAGGCTGGACTTGTGCTTGGGATTGTGCCTACCCAGGTGCAGGACCTTACACTTGACCTTGTTGAATTTCATGAGAATATTTAAGAAGTGAGTACACTATTTTGTGTTCACTGCACCGCAACAAACAAAACCCGACGTTCCCTGCGTTCGTCACGGAGGAGCATGGTTTGTGAAACGGAGACGTATCTTGTGTAAACAGAACCTTTAATCCTTTCTTGGAGGCTGAAGTGGGTGGGATTTCGCATCTGCTTTCAAAGCAGGCCACCTAGTGCTTGCCGAGCTCCATCACAGCGAGGAACGCTGCAAACGCCTCGGTTTGCGCTCTCTCGCTTGTGCGCACTCTCTTCGAACCACGGAGCTGCTCTCCTGCTCCTCAAGACATGCTATGCTCTAGCGCAACTGAAAAGAATACACTTCTTAGCTTGTGATTTCACATACCTGTTCTCTGTCTTGCTCTCTGTAACTTGCTTAGCTCCAGCACTGCTTTTTGTCAGACGTTGCTGTCAAGCAGCCTACCTCCCTAACATGGTCAAGAATGACCACAAGATGGTAGGCATCTGCTAGGTTAATGAACAAGATGAAGTGACAGAAGAAGATGAAGTGACAGAAGAACCTAGCACCAGGACTGGCCCGAGAAGGAGGTACTGTTGGGAGAAAAGGGGAATGACAAAAGGGAAAGGGAGCATGATCATTCCCTTTCACCACCAGCAAGCTGACAGAAACTACATCCCCAGGTTTCATCAGAGAAGAACAGAATTAAGGTAGGAACACTGACAACTTCACCCTCTCCAGAATGACATCAACACAGTTTTAGAGGAAAGAAAATTTCCCAATCCTTTACAAGTGCTATTAAAAAAAATCATGAGCTAAGTTGTTTCCATACCACAATGAGACATCTCCAAAGCAAGCTGAAATCATTGCTTGAGATGATGTTACTAATTCTGTAGCTGATTTGACATGCAACCAGTGTCCCAGGAAGATACTTCATCCCAGCATTTTGCTGGAGCTTTTCTTCCCCTTCTCAGTAAGACAGAGAAGAAAACACAACCATTTGCACTCATTAAAGATCCTATGGCACATTTCATAGTGTGTCTAGACTCCAGTGTTGGTTGATCCTGAGTTTCACATTGGATAGATGGGAATAGATCTCATGATCAGCTCAAGTGAGAGGTAGGTGAGTTTGGAGCTTTTTGGTGCATGTGTAAGAACTGTAAATCCTGAGCTGTTCAGCTATAACATAGCTCAGTTTAGGCCTGCATGACTGCCAATGTCTTTGATAACGTTCTCCTATTTTGCATAGGTTCAGCCTTTTAGTTAAAGTGAAAAAAACAAAGATTGTTTTATTATTCTAGGCTGTTTTAAAAGAACTGCAGAGCTTTTACTTAAAAAAAAAAAATAGCTAGAAGGTCATATCTGTATCACTAGCAAGACTGTATCACTACCTGTACTAGTGGGAGGTGTCCCTGCCTATGGCAGGGGGTTGGAACTAGATGATCCTTGAGGTCCCTTCCAACCTTACCATTCTATGATTCTAAGACCAATCTTGTCTCTCAGACCACAAAACTGCAGAAAATTATTGTGTCAGAAGTTATAAATAAATATTTTCTCTATTTGGTCTTCAGTAGATAATGGGCACCTTCAGGTAACACACCTTTTGTTAACTACCATGACAAAATGGGCTGGGCTGCTGTGTCTGGCATGGAACTGCTGACATTTCTATGGTGATAGGAAATAGGAGAGAGAGCTTCTTTTGCCATTAGTGTCAGAATATTACAGAAAGACTCTGAATTTCAAAGCAAGCTTTGCATTCTTCAGTATAAATGTGACAAACTAATACATACTACTGCACGTGTGCTTTGTGCAGCTTCTTGTCATGTGTTTCAAAGGATATGCCACACTGATTGCATCTCTTGTCCCTGGGAAATATAGAACATATATAGGCAGACAAAGAATGTCTGTAATCATGCTCCTTGGGACTCTGTCCTCTTGGAAGAAGTTTACTTTTGGTGTGGGATCATCTCATGTTTTACTGCATCTTCCATGGTACCCCACCTGCAGTACTGGGTGCAGTTCTGGAGCCCCCAGCACAGGAAGGACATGGAAGTGTTGGAGTGGGTCCAGAGGAGGCCACCAAGATGCTCAGAGGGCTGCAGCAGCTCTGCTATGAGGACAGGCTGAGAGAGTTGGGGCTCTGCAGCCTGGAGAAGAGAAGGCTTCCAGGAGACCTTAGAGTAGCCTTCCAGTATCTGAAGGGGGCCTGCAGGAAGGCTGGGGAGGGACTATTGACAAGGTCTTGTAATGACAGGACAAGGGGCAATGGGTTTGAACTGGCAGAGGGGAGATTTAGACTGGATGTTAGGAGGAAGTTGTTTGCAGTGAGGGTGGTGAGACACTGGCACAGGTTGCCCAGGGAGGTTGTGGCTGCTCCCTCCCTGGAGGTGTTCAAGGCCAGGTTGGAGGAGGCCTTGAGTGACCTGTACTAGTGGGAGGTGTCCCTGCCTATGGCAGGGGGTTGGAACTAGCTGATCCTTGAGGTCCCTTCCAACATTACCATTCTATGATTCTATGGTAGAAAGAATATAATGGCAGGACGAGGGGGTAATGGGTTTAAACTGGATGTTAGGAAGAAGTTCTTTACAGTGAGGGTGGTGAGAGACACTGGCACAAGTTGCCCAGGGAGGTTGTGCCCAGGGAAGGGCAAGGAGAAGGGGAAGGGACATGCAAACTCCTCCATGATTCTTCCAAAACCCTGATGTTCCTCTCCATACAAACCATTCATATCACTTGGCTTGCAACCATTACAAAATGCTTTTGATGCCCTGAAAAATCAACATCATTTTGTCAATGAATAAACTACATCAATTTATTGTAACTTCATTTTCTGATAGAAAAATGGTAAGTTAGGCTTTTAGGGGAAGGAAAATCCATTTCCATTTTTCTCCTTTATTATGTGTTTTAGAGGGTATATTACTAAAGAATCCATCTTCAGTACATTATTGTAACTTCCCCTTCAGTGACTTTATTATACTATTAAGTTCAGCTCCTAAAGGATCAGATGGTTCTACATTTATGACTATGGCAGACTTCTAACATAAAGAAATACAAATACTAGAGGCTTACAGCCACTTGTTTCTTAACTCATCTTTCCTGCCCTTAAGGAACAGAAAGTCACAAATGGTCAATTCTGATCTAACTTTTAGCAGCAAGAAAATACTTAAGAAGCCTTTGGACTGCAATCTCTCAAAGTAATCATCTTGCAGGGACAGGCCTCAACATTTCCATGTATTTAAAGATGATGAAACAAAGAGTTGCTGATAATTCTGGAAAGTTCTTGATGGATAAGAAGTAATTTAATCCTTTTACAATACAACTTTCAGGATCAAATCCTAACTTACCTATGGCACATCTGCTTTATTACACAGCATGTGACCTAGGCAATTATGTGAAAGCAAATATTAACCCTTGTTTTCCATTCATTGAAGGATAGAACAGCTTCTTATCAGTTGTAAATGAAGATGCACTGGTAAACTGGAAACAATTTGATTTTAATGTGCTTTCTGCCATTTTCAAATATTCCTAATGAAGTTTCTTACAACTGAGCAAGTAGACAATGGATGATTCCCCTTTCAAGCAATGAAAAATGTTTTAGTTTTGGTTTTTGTTTTTTTTTATATATATATTTCCCCCATGGTTTTAAAGCATTAGCGACCACAAAGGCACTTTCTTTACAAAAGACTTTAATATTAGTTTTCTTAATTCTTAAGAAATGACTAAGAACATTATCAGTACACAGTCTGAAGTACCCAGTAATGCATGGTTTTACCAAGATATATAATTTTAAGCTCTGTTTGACTGTTGAAAAACTTAGAATCATAGAATCATAGAATGGTAAGGTTGGAAGGGACCTCAAAGATCATCTAGTTCCAACCTCCTGCCTTAGGCAGGGACACCTCCCACTAGTACAGGCTACTCAAGGCCTCCTCCAACCTGGCCTTCAACACCTCCAGGGAGGGAGCAGCCACAACCTCCCTGGGCAACCTGTGCCAGTGTCTCACCACCCTCACTGCAAATAACTTCCTCCTAACATCCAGTTTCAATCTCCCCTCTGCCAGTTTAAACCCATTGCCCCTCACCCTGTCATTACAAGACCTTGTCAATAGTCCCTCCCCAGCCTTCCTGTAGGCCCCCTTCAGGTACTGGAAGGCTACTCTAAGGTCTCCTCAAAGCCTCTTCAGGCTGCAGAGCCCCAACTCTTGTAGCCTGTCCTCATAGCAGAGCTGCTGCAGCCCTCTGAGCATCTTTGTGGCCTCCTCTGGACCATTTTCTAGTTTGAACAGATTGACACTGGAAATGATGGATCATCCTAGTTCCATCAAAACTTTCTACAGAAGCTTAAGCCATGATCTGGCCATGGCTGCCAGCCAGGAATCCAGCCTAGCTGGCTGCTTACTGTAGCTCTGACTGGCTATCTGGCTCCCTGGCAATACGCCGGCTGCTCACTTGGTTTCTTGGCTCCCCAGGCTTGTCAGCTGGCAAAGAAATAGGTTGTTCCATTTTTGCCAGAAAGGCTGCAGAGCCAACACATTTTGTTCCAGCGCTCAATGAAACAAAATATTGACAAGTTGGAATTTCCTGTAGAATAAAAATGTTGCTTCCCAGCCAGCTCCAGTTATTATTGTACACTCTTGTGTAACACAGTGACGGCATCATCACATCCTCTAAGTAAACACAATGCACAGAAAGGATGTGAATCCAGGGAGCCTTCCAAGCCTTTGGATAAGAATCTCCTAGCATCTGAAACCATCCCTATAGAGTACAATGCATCTTTTGATAAGGTTAGTTTGTGATGCCTTCCATTTGGCATTCAAAGACCTATTAAGTCAGTTCTGAGAACTTGTTTGTCAGCAGGACCCAACTGGCCAGCTGAGGGATGAATTCAGTTTATAGTCTTGTGGATTATGCCCTTTACATCTATTGTTGTGGAAGATGACTTATGTAGGGAAAGTGAAACAAAGTAATAGCCACCACATAGTCACATATATACAATTAGGATTTCCCTGAAGAGAAAAGGAGTTAAAATACCCACAAATGGGCAAACAAAAATGACTTCTCAAACACGTAGCTGGAAACGACAGATTGGCAAAATGTTTGGTGAACAGGAAACCAGAAAATGCCACAAATGAACCTCTGCCAGAGACAGAGGCCATAGTCCAGCCCAGGCCAGATTCCAGCATGACTACTGAAATTACACACTGCTCTTGTAGTCAGCTTAGGTGTGTCAAGATTGTTTTCAGAGACACTGAGCAGAGTCTAAATGGCAGCACATGGGTATGCACTCAGTGGCAAACATGCCCATTTAAGCTGTTTCCATTCTCAGTTGTCTCTGTGCCATCCCCAGTGCCACACTGACATGTTTATTATAATGGTGCACTGGATCAGCAGAAAAGGAAGGAAAGCAGGTTGTTTTCTAGTCTTTGCAGTTCAATTTCATTTACTGCTCAATATAACAAATGCTTGTGCTGGCACAGTCCAGAAGCAGTGCAGATGAAGAAGCAGGTAGCTGGGCTGGGGAGCAGGAGGGTATGCTACAAATGGATAGGACACCACTTTCATGAAGTAATTACATTATAAGCTCTAGATTTTTGGGGGAGGGGCAGGTAGTATAAAGCATGGCAGATGCTTCCCAGCCTGCTACAAGAATGGAAAGGCTGACCTTGCTTTTGAGACAAGAATTGTATGCTGTGCCTCCCACTGAAGGCAGGAATACAGACCACAAACTACCTACCTGCCTTTAAGAAGGCAGCCTGTGTTGTTATAAATTACATCAGTGTAATTTGACATAATTTACAGTCCTGCTTGAAATTAATAAGGCTTTAGTAATAGTGGAACACTTTTCAGAGGTAGCATCATAAAAAAAACCCACAAACCACTGTCGGTCATGCAGCTACATAGTTTTCATCTATAGAAGAATCTAAAGGATGAATAAGAAAATGGATGGGAAATGGCCATAAAGTCACAGATGAGTTCTTCATCTCCTTTTACATAACTGGCATTCAGCACCTCAGAGAGGTGACATACAAGTCCATCTGAGATAATCTTTCAACAAGTTGCTCCAATCCACTGATCCAAAAAATACCAAGCTTAAAAGTCAGATGCAGACAGTGACTCAGGATAGTTTCATGAACATGACAGTATTTCTAGAGAAATGTTCTGAAGACAGACATTTTTGGTATTGAAAACAGTGCTGGTGAAGGACTCTGTCAGTTTCACCTCATGCTGGTTCCCCTCAGTGGGGCTGATCCTGACCCCCAGACATGGGTTGATGTCCCAGCCTGGCCTTGACCCACCCTTGTTCCAAGGGAGGTGCCTGATGCTCTGGGCTGGGGCTGTTTCCAGCTTGCCATGCTCCCTGTCTAGGAGTAATAACAACAGGCCCCAGCTGGCCAGATCCTGCCCTGAAAAATATAAAACTCAACAGGACACAAAATACCACAGCCCAGAAACAAATAGCCTATGTCTTCAGAATTAATACAAATTAATTAATTAAGCTGTGTGGCACAGTCGACTTGCTAGAGGGCAGGGATCCATCCAGAGGGACCTGGACAGGCTGCAGAGGTGGGCCCNTCTACTTCACTCATAGGCTTGCTTCCACTCATAGGTCTCCTTCCAACCTTACCCTTCTATGATTAAATTTTAAGAAGTGCTGGCTAGCCAGACAAGTTTCATGTGCTTTGACATAGGCAGCACTTAATTGTAAAAAAAAAAATTTTAAATTGCTATTTCAAACCTATCCCAATATTTATTACTGTACAAAACCAATTTTTTTTTCTGACATTGCTGTGGCTTATGTTTCATAGTTTCCTCATGAACATAAATCTTTATTTTTTTTTTTTTCAAGGTTTTGGCAGGAAGCCAAAGGAACTAATTATTCTGAATAGTCTAAGGGGAATTATGAAACAGAGAAAAAAAGAGTTGAATTTATTTTTAAAGTGTGCTTTCTCATGTTTACACTGCTTCTAGATCTATTTTGTTTGGGAGATTTTTTTACTTAGTATAAATCTTGATACATAAAAACCAACAAACTCCTTAGCTATCATGAAAACTGAAAAATATTTTGAATGAAGGATTTGGTCAAAAGAGGTACTATTTTTGTTACCCAAAGATGTACAAAGAGGTTACAATTTTTCTTACTCAAATGACAGTATATTTTCCAAGACAGGCTGATCTCAGTGGGCATTGAAATGACGAATAACTTAAGTTAAAATTGATTCTGTTATTCTTTTACTTTCTCCCCATCCCATAGGGACCTGCAGTGCTTGGGAATTTGAGAAACTTTTTATTTGTCNCATGTCCTTCCTGTGCTGGGGGCTCCAGAACAGTACTCCAGATGGGGTCTGAGGAGAGCAGAGTAAAGAGGCAGAATCCCCTCCCTTGCCCTGCTGCCCACGCTTCTCTTCTCATAACTTTGGAATCATCAATCCTTTGTTTCTTTTACCTGCCTGTCCTGTGTATGGTCTGCAGCCTTTGCCACACAGATTATTAGTTTTTAGGGTAAGTGGAGTATCTGGCTGTTGGCAAAATGAGCAAGTGAATACACATCCTCTGACTTCTAAAGTGTCTGCAGTGATTATGCAACCCAGAAACAGCCTATGATCAAGGAGTAAACAGAAATAAATACCACAGCTTAAGTAAAAACAGAAGCTAGGCAGAGGCAAAAATGATCCAGACTAATAATGTAGGTCCATTAGCAAAAAATCCCATATCCTTTTCATACATTTTGGGTGGTACCCAGAAGAAAGTCAGGCTAGTCTCTGTCTGTACAGGTTCAACTCTAAAACCCCCCAGCACTGAAAAGTTACAAGGCTAGCATCTTTTACAGATTTTTTTTTCACCCTATCCCCTTCTCTAGTATAAAAAGTTTTGCATTCCTGCTAAATTCAGCTCTGAGGGTTCTCCCTTCTGACTCCCAGAACTGTTGGCACTGCATGCCACCCTATCTGCACTTGTGGCCACAATGGAACTCTGCTTCTATTGCTCCTTCTTTTGAGGTTCCCTCTTGTATGCTGAGTCTCAGAAAAAACCTGACCAAATTCTATGAGTCTTTCTTTTGTGGAGAGTCAGTCATTAGCTGACAAGGTTAGACTGTCCATTGGATAGAATTCAACACCCTTCCTCTTTCATGTCCTTCCTCTTGTCAGGATGGTGTCTGGAGAAGCTGCTGCTGAAATGAAATGTTGGAAAGCTACAAGAGGCTGTGGTGTTTCCATGCAAAAATAAACAAATCCAAGGCCTCAACAGCACACCTCCATATAAGTTATGCAGATTTGAAAATCAATTGCTTTATTTCTGAGGTAAACAGCATAGTTAACATAGAAGGCAGTCTGGCAATATTGAATTTAAAAGAAGTGGAAAGCAAAGAACGCCACAGAAGCTCCGACAGGGCTTGAGAGCCTACAGTCAGTGCCAGCCAGACAAGGGTCTGACTAAAACCAGACTCTAGCCTCTAACACCTTTTGCGGAGGCAGCCAGTCAGATGGAAATTAAGGCTGGCATGACAGTGTTTAATGAGCATCCTTAAGGTAGGGCTCCTGTCCACTCTGACCAGGCTGACACGACCCACCTCGAAGGCATACAATCTTCTGCGACCTATGCAAAGCTGTAACCACCGTGCTCACTTCCAGAGAGAGCTGTTCTTGGTCCCGACCCACACTGCCGCTGCGGATGGGACCAAGCAGGACCGGCTGCAGCGGCTCCCTGGCTAGAGTGATGCGTAAGGCGAGCAGTTCCACCCCACCTAACTCCACTTTCAGAGAGAGACCCAACGGGACAGCTCTGACAGGAACACAAGGCCCTCTCACGGCCGGGCAGGCGCAAGACGGACTTGTGCTGCCATGAGAGCACTACTGCGTACAGGCCACGCCTCGACCTCCCGGAGGCCGAGTAATGGTCGGGAACGGCACGCGCCACACACAGCCGCGCCACACCGCCACCAACACAACCTAAGCCCCGCCCTCCACAGAGCCCCTTCCGGAGCGGCCTTCAACTCCCGCCAATGGGAGCACGGCAGCCTTTGCCACGTGACTCTCCCTCGCCTCCGGAGGCGCGCGAGGCTGCGTGGGGCGAGATGGGTGGGGTCCGGGGGAAGCGTCGCGAGAGCGGTGGCGCCCGCCGGGGGCGGGGCACGAGGGGGCGGGACGGCGGCGGGGCGCTGTTCTGCAGCGGTGACTGGGGCGGCGGGGCGCTGTTCTGCAGCGGTGACTGGGACGGCGGGGCTGGGCCCGGTCCCGGGCTCTTGTGGTGGTGAAATGGCTGCGGGTGCCGGGTACTGAGAAGGCAGTCAGGTACGGGGTGCCCACTCTAATTCCTCTTTCTCCTAACCATCCCCCTGCTGAGGGAGTCGAGTGAGCCTGCCGACTCCGGCTCCGCATAGGGCGGTGAGCAGCCGCCCCGTCTGTCAGGCGGGGCTCGCTTCCACAGGTGGTCCGTTCTTGGGTAGCAAAGGACGGACAGAGCATCCTCCGTCGCTCCTCTTCGCAGGGAGCAGGCGGTGCTGGCGCCTCCCCAGCGAGCGCTGTGTGGCCTGGGGCAGTGCACCCTGGCGCGGGCGCGGCGGCTTCTCCGCGCACACACCTGAGGGAGGGCGCCGGTGGGCTCCGCGCCGCGCGGGACGCATCTGAACCGTAGTGCGGAGAGTGGGATCCGGGAGTGAGGTAAAGCAGCGCTCTGGCCCCTTGACCCGCGTAGCGGGAGCGGTGGTGCTTGTAGCATCCCTCTTTCTTTCCCGGAATGTTCCCTGGTAGGCGCGGCGGCCTGCGCTAAAGGCCTGCCGGTGGAGCGGCTCAGTGCGAAGTCCCTCGACCCCCTTCTGTTAGGGTTGTCTGCGGTCTCGACTGGAGACTAACTTAATGCCTGTGTTGTTGCGGTTGATGCACGGAGGCTGAGTAAGTTCGCGTTACCTTCTGCATTGGTTGGCTTGCGGTTAATGAACATGAGTAAGTTCAACTCATTCTCAACGTTTCTTTTTCTAAAACCTTCTCCTCCATCTCGCTCCCCACAGCCTTCTCTCAATTCCTTTCCCCTTGAGGACGGATATGTAATACTGCTCGTTTCCTTTCTCTTTTGAAGGGCTATTTTAAAAGACTGAAGTACGTTTCTCTCTTTCCCTTAATATCCAATGGTGGAAGAAATACAATAGGTTAGAAACTGTAGATCAGGTATTGCAGCCCTGATATATTGCAAAAGTGAGATAGGGAGAAAAGAAAAAAAGTGATTCTGATCTATCTGAAAAAGATCTGTGATGTTAAAATCAATAGTAACACAATGCACTCAAACTATCCATGTTACACTTGAGAAGATTCTTACATTGCTTCATATTTGCAAGATTATTTCAGAATTGTATGGTTAGCCTTTAGTGATAAATACTGACAATATTTATATATTGAGAAATTCAGTGTTTTTAAATTATATTGATCCCATTTGCCCGGGGACTTTTCTTGGTTGGCAGGGCAAGGGGTTTTTTTTGAGGTCCCATAATTGAATGATGCCACCTTGGTTGATGTCTTGTAATTTCATATCCTTTGGGGATTCTTTAAGATCTTTTGGCAGTTGAAGTAGTGGTGGAAAATCTTACTCAGTGTGGAAAAATAATAAAATATGTTAGGTTGTTACCTATTTCTGTTAATGATTTGATATGGTCTAATCTTTTAAAAAGACCCAACCAAACAAAAAAGCAAGCCCCAGAAGTACCTCCTCATCAAAGTACTGTCTGGTGAAATTTCCTCTAACGGGAAACAAGATCACTTGAGAAAATGCTACTGCTTAGGAAATAAGCCCCCCAACTAAATGGATTTAATTATAGTCTATACAACCTAAGTATTTTGTTTGGGAGAGGAAACTTAATGCCACAAACCACAGAATCTCAGCTAATGGATATTTCTGGTGCATCGAATAACATTTTTTTTGCCTCAGGGTATATTTGAGATTCCAAACCCAGGACTTGGGGAGCAATCAGGGAAGTGGTGGGATGATTTTTTTGGATGATGTAAGCAGAGAAAAGTGAAGGGTTCTTCAGGAATTGGTGAAGCTTGACGTTGGTGTCCTGCTTCTATATGACAAAAATACAGTGTAAAACTCTTAGAACAAAAGAAGAAAAAGAAGATCCAGTCTCTCATAAGTGTCATTAATGCTGACCAACAATGACATATTACACACACACCCCCTTCTCTTAGTGTGGATGTGTCTGTCGTCAAGACAACTTCTCATTTTATAAGTGGACTTTTTCAAGCCTGCCAACCAAATTAGTCAAAGTGCTATATCATTAGAAATATAGAGAAGGCTCCATCAGACTGTTGTACCTGCTTTTGCTGTAGGCTTGCTGAATTTGTTTTTCAATAGCAATTGCTTTGCTAAGGTTATAAAAGAGTACATATTGTTGTTTTTGAGGTACTTTTAGATTCCATATTTGGAATTAATCTTTTAGAGCTCAGTATTGATTAAGCCTGGCTTTTGCAAATCATCAGTAAAGTTCTTTTGGCTGCTACAGGTCATTAGCTGTTTCAGGTCATTGTGTTGAAGGCAAAGTATTTTCTTCAAAAAATATGTATTTTGTTTAACAGTACTACAGCAAAAATACCTTTTTTTTGAAACATAATTATAGGTGCACTGTTTTCATCATCTTGAATTACTGGAAATTTAATAACATATTAGATACATTTCAGATTTATTGCCTATATAGCTAGAAATCATGATGTTCTTGTCTGTATTTCACGTGTGCACACGTGTATATGTATGCTTCTGTAACTATTGAGATTTTTTCAACATGTTTTTGCTTTAGGGAAAAATGATGCATTTTCTTCCTTTCTGTCAGCTAGTGATTGTCAGCACATGCTGATTTTTTATAAAATTAGGCACAGGTTAAATTTATACAAAGAGAATAAATCCATGTCAAGATTTCTGTTGTGTTCCCATAGCCCGATTAAGTAATCCATGTGCTCCTTACATATATTCAAACAAGATTGCAAAAGCTAAATAAGTGCTTGTTTTATGTTCCAGTGACAAAGGTGTTCCTCAGAAAATCGCTGACAAAATGGATTTATAGAATCATAGAATAGTTTGGGCTAGAAGGGAACTTAAAAGTCATCTAGTCCACACCCTGCCCATAATGAGCAGGAGCATCTTCAACTAGATCAGGTTTCCAAGGATGGAGACCTACCACCTCTCCGGGCAACCTGTTGTAGTGTTTCACTGTTGTCATTGTAAGTGTCTTGCTTCTTTCTACCCTCTTTTAGTTTAAAGTAGTTACACTTTGTCCTGTTGCAACAGGACCAGCTAAAACATTTGTTCCCATCTTTTTTTGCAAGCTCTGGTTATAATTTGAAAGAACTTAATAAGGTCTACCCAGAGCCTTCTCTTTGTCAAGATGAAAACAGCAACTTTAGTCACAAGAGAGGTTTTCTAGCCCTCTGTTCTTTTTGTGGCCCTCCTGATACTGCTTCAACAGGTTGATTTATTTTTTTTTCTTCCGTGCTGAGGAGTTCAGAGCTGGTCACAGTACTGCAGGTGGGGTCTTAACCAGAGCAGTGCAGAGGAGAAGAATTGCCTGTCTTGACCCACTGACTACACTTCATGGTTTTCTGTGCTGAAAGCATGCATTGTTGGCCAATGTCAGCTTTTCTTCCACCAGTACTTCAAAGTGCTTTACTGCAGGGCTGCTCTTTATCGCATCAGCCCTCAGCCTGTATTGGTACTGAGGACTGCCCTGACCCAGGAGCAGGACCTTACATTTGGTCCTGTTGAACATCACGAGGTTTACATGGGCCCACTTGTCAAGCTTGTCCAGATTCTTCTGGATGACATCCCAGTTTGCTTTGTTTCCTCTATCTCTTAATTCTTAGCTACAAGCTTTCAGCCTGCTCATGGCAGTTCTTCAGAGACACCTCTTTGCAATCTATCCATTTTGTGACATAGAGGGCAATGCCTCTGCCCCACCTTCCTCACCTGTCCCTTCTGGACAACCTATAGCCATTGATAGCCACACTCCCGTCATGGGATTTGTCTCACAATGGTAACCAAATCATAGCTTTGTAGCAGCACTGTAGCTTGCAGCTCCTCTTGTTTCTTGCTCATGTTGTATGTGTTTAAGGTGATCCAACTTGCTAGAAAAGGAGAGGCAGTTAAACTTTGTGGGGATCTTTTTCAGCTATTCACACAAATAATTTTTTTCCTTTTGTTTGGGTGTCTAACAGTATTTGTTCAGAAGAGTAACAGGAGAGTCTTGTTCCACTTACATCTGACACTTCTGCCATTTATACTTTTTTTTTTTTTTAATTTAGAGTAGGAAGAAATTAAATTTTAATAGTCAAATACAATATGCAGAAGTAAAAATAATTTTAGATGCTAGGTTTTATTTACACAAGAATTGAGCTATTTGCAGGCTGTTTTGTTTGTCAGTGCTTTCACTTCCTTTCCAGATAGTTTTAGAGTTTGGATGATTGGGCCATTTTCTTTTACAAATGGATAATTTAAAAAAAACCCAAACACTTTCAGGTTTTGCTGCCTGGTTGGACAAGTGGGATTATAGAGCTGCAGTGCTGTAGGTGGCGAGGAGAACTTGTGTAATTCAAATGCTGAAGCACAGGATGCAAACAAGACACAATGGTTATGGTTTTAGGTTGATAAACCAGTACAGTTTCAGTCCAGCATCTTTCAGAGTCTTTGTGGTGTGATTTACAAGTCTTTTGGCTTCATGAGGGTGGCACTTCAGGTGACACTGTTGATGCTCAGGCCTCCAGAGTTTACTATCTGATATCACAGGGAAGCACTTCACCTGCTGCCTGAAAGCAGTGTTAGCTGTAGACTACTGTATCTGATTAAATACTATGGGACCCAACATGGTTGTAAAGTCATCTTCATGATATGCTTTATTAAAATTGCTGCAAGGAGTGATCAGTCCAGAAATGCAGAGTGCAAGTAATTAGCATGACTGTATGTGGAAAAAAAACAGCTTTTCCTGTGATGAGTCTAAGAGTACTTCTCTGATGTGATTAGATTAACAGTGGATTAGCCACTTAAGATTGAGCAGTAGGGACAAGTGAGGAGGATTTTGTTTTCTTGATACTGTTTCATGGTGGTGTTTTTTTGTTGTTTTTTTGTTTTTTTTCAACAGGAGTGTCAATAGAAGCATCCTTGTTTTCAATCTTCCATCCACAGAAGTTTGCTATGATTCAAGTTTTTACATTTATATATAATGCATATAATAAATATGCATATAGTACATATATAATACACATGCCTAACTGCTTCACGTTAATGTATTAATTTTCCAAGCCTCAGACATCCAGTTAAGCCAGATGCTGTGCTCCCAAGATCAAGGTGTAGCAATTTATTTGCATAAGTGTTACTTTTTTTCAAAGGTTCTAGCAAGTTCATCTCGTGAAGGAAAGCAGAAAGGTGGAATGTGAATAGATTTCATATAATAGTAATTTCATGCTATTGTATTCTTGAAGAAGTTTTACTTTTCTAGGTGCTGGGATGGGGAAGGGAGAAATGAAGACTACAATTAGTTGATATCACTGCTTATCTTATTTAAATTACCTATACTGAAGAACAAACACATGTAAAGATTCTTCTCCTGTGCAAAGGTTAAACAAAAATGTGTACTTGAGCTGAGACTGAGAAAAAGGCATACAGTTGTGCATAGGAGGCCTATGTACCGTTCTCTTGGTGTTTGTGTTTTATTTTGCTGTCATTTTTACATGTTTTGTCTTCATGCCTGGTTTATTTTGGGTAGTCTAGGAGTTCTATGGGAAAAGATGAACTATTAAAATTTGCATAGAACTTAAAAGCCCAGCACACGCTTTTCGTCTTTATTAATACCCTGTATTTATTGCCTGTTTAGAATCATAGAATCAACCAGGTTGGAGGAGACCTCCAAGATCATCCAGTCCAACCTATCACCCAGCCCTATCCAATCAACTAGATCATGGCACTAAGTGCCTGGTCCAGTCTTTTCTTGAACACCTCCAGGGATACCGACTCCACCACCTCCCTGAGCAGCCCATTCCAATGGGAAATGTCTCTATATGTGAAGAACTTCCTCCTAATATCCATCCTATGCCTTCCCTGGCACAACTTGAGACTGTGTCTCCTCAATTCTATTGCCGGTTGCCTGGGAGAAGAGACTGACCCCCTACCTGGCTATAACCTCCATTCAGGTAGTTCTAGACAGCAGTGAGTTCATCCCTGAACCTCCTCTTCTTCAGGCTGTAGACATAAATGAAACAAAATAGATTATTATTTCTTTTCATTGCTGCTGATTAAACAGGGAATCTTTGTAAATTTATACCATTGCTGTTTTTTATAATTGTCATTGTTAGTTATAGTTAAGATATATAAGGATAGTTGACTTGAACAGAAGCTCTTCTGTCCTCTTTTGGCAATGTAAGAATGCTGGTAAATACATTTTTGGTCCCTTGTGCTTTGTGGGCAGAGACAGGATTACCCAGAGTGGTGCCAGAGGGCAAGATTATTGGTATATGTTAGCCTAAACAGGAGTCATGTGCATTAGTCTATAGTACTTACTTAGGGTTGACAAAAAGAAGTTGGTTTAGTGGGTAAGTAATGCATTTTCCTCTCAAGTATTTCCAGTGCATTGCATGGTAGGGAAATTAGCTGATAAACTTCACTAGAATATCAGTTATTGTGAAACAATATTTAACACCATGGTCCTCCCCCACCACAATGGAACCTTGAAATATAGTTAAAGGAAAATGTTGGGACTAACTGTAAGGTCTGTGTTCTGCACTTCATGCATTGTTTTAAAAATTGCTGAGGCAGTACGTACTTAAAGGCAACAAGCAGTGTGGATGGTGTGCTGGTTAATCTTCCTCAGTTCTAAAATACTTTAAAATTGTTCTTACTGGTTCTTGTTTTGTCTACTTGGATTTTCAAAATATATGCAATCCAAACAGGGAAGCATAAAATAATTAAGTATAAATGTTTTCCACAGGTATTTTTGAACGGACTTCTTTCATCAAATACTGAGATTGGTAAAATCATGGATGCATACACCAGGGCTCAGGGCAGTCAAGTGAAACCAAGAATAGCTGTGAAAAAGGTAATTATTGGTTGGTTTTTTTTTTGTTGTTGTGTTTGTTGGTTTGGGTTTTAGATTTTTTCAGAGCTTTTAGATTTTTATTGCAACAGTATAATAATGAACCAAGTGAACTGGTACTTTGTTTGGGGTTTTTGTTGTTTGGTGGTTTTTTTTTTTCCTTCCTGTGTTTTGATTTTGACATCTTAACATTTCAGGGAGGCAAAGAAACTGCCTTTGCTTTGTGCTTTAGCATATTTAGTATAGTTGAATTAGGAGACAGAATAATTAAGGAGGGGGTGCATGCTTTTGCCTTTTGTCTGGCTCATCTTTGTGTTTACATGAACTTGTAGGCAGTGCTTCAGTGAAAAAGTAAATCTCTCTAACACTTATGTAAGATAGTGTACTAAGTACTCACTGTTTTAAATTTTGTCATTTTAGCTTGGAGAACATAAATACTCTTCCTAAAATTTTCTTGTAACTTCTATAAGCACTTACTCAAATGAAAGTTGCAGTTTATCCTGTAGGGACAAATTTATCCAATCATAGTTCTCAAAGTAATTGAGTATCATGGAATGTTCTAAGTCTTCACTGGTTACTTATAAATCCTTTACTTAACAGTGTGTTCAGTGCTTAAGAGAGGAAACTGAGCAAGGGAGTATCTTTTCACATGGAAATTGCATTATTTTATTCCATGTTTTGTTGTTTTAAGGAAACAGTGTCTGTGGTATAGATCCTGTAGAAACTGCACGAAGGCAGAGGTAAACATTGCAGGACTGCTAGGCAGTTAATAGTTAATTCAGGTCCTGATATGGAACATTAACTGCCATACATTTTAATTATGGATGATATTTTTTCACTTTAGGACACGTGGTATAAAAGCTTTTATTTTATTGGTTTATGAGAAATCTTCAACTCAAAGAGAGTTCTTTATCTACAGTCAATTATAAACCTGAACATAAACTGATAGGTTAAGAAAACATTTTTAGTGTGCCCTTTATTGGGTTTTCCTTTTCAACTTAAAAAGCAAACCAAAACAAACAAACCAACAATCCTCCCAAGGTTTTTAGACCTTTGGGTTCCTGAAGCATCTTTCTAGTAATGACAGGGACCAGTACCTCACTTTGAACTGCTCTGTTAATTACCTTTGAGCATTTTGGAGTGTAGATCCAGGAATGTGACCCTTTTTGGGTGTCTTAGAGAATTCTACATTTCCATACAGCCAGACTCCAGTATTTTGATTTGAGGCTGCTTCTTCATGTTTCCCTGAGGGACAGCTGCTTAGATTACAGTGTGGAACTTAAATTCTTTCTCAGAGCCAGGCAGTAGGGTGGTCAGAGCGGTGCTATGTTTCAGCTTCTGTTGATTCACAGCTTGTGATCTGATTCATGTCCTTTCTGTAGTACTTCATAACACTTAAAAGGAGTTGTTGCAGTAGTACCTCTTAAAAGTCAGGGCAGGGTTGTGGTATGCACGTTTAAAGCCTAAGTTTTCAGCTTTAAAGAGTGACTTAAAAATATTCAGTCCATTTAAATCTTACAGCACATGAAATCAAAGAGCTGCGTTGTTGTTTAAGAGCAGAGTAAACATGACTTTCTGTCTCTGAACTTCTCTGCAGATCATGGCATCTTACAGGTTTGTGGGTTAAGATGTTAGAGAGCAGTTGTTTAAAATAGTTCATGACACTGATTATTACAGAATTAGTGTACTGTGAAGGATCTGTGAATAGTGATTTACCGACCACAAAATGCAAAACTGAGTTGCTTATTTGAAATAGACCTTAACAAGGATTTTCATTGTTCAGGTCTGTCTTTCTCTGTGCACATTTGAAGACAATCATGTTTTTTACATGGTGTTAAGTTAATAAGTTCAAAATCTTTGCTTGTGATTGAAGTAGAATTTCTTGCAAGACACGTGACTTTTGAATTTTTGTGAGGAAGATATCCACAGGCCTAGCAAGTAGAGCTTTACAGATTGCTTGGGTTTTTTTGTCCATATGTTGATATATACTGAAAGTAGTTTTACTAATTATAAGAATGAATGACAGCCATTTGTTGAAGATGACCTCTTGTCCTTACCTAAAATGAGCTGATAGTCTTGGGAACTTTATGAGTTTCCATTTTTAATGTAGTCATGTGTCTCTTAGACTGGGGCTGTTAAGAGAACTTGCTTTCATTGTTACATAGGAGAATTTCTCTGAAATGGAGTACTGTTCTTTGCAGTCACAATCACAATTTTCACAAGAATGTGAAAAAAGTTATTAAATATAGTCTCACAATTAATAAGTGGAGCTTAAAGAAAGCACTCTACTGCAGTTGTGTTTTTTTAACCACACTACTGTAAAAGTAAAGAATCTTACTAATTCCAAACTGAAGGTATTCAGAGCATATTTATACCTGTAAGTTTAGGGATGTCATTATTCTTCAGCTTCAATAGTTTGGGGTTTTTTTAATTGATGTTCACACTCATTATGTTTTTACTCTTGATCTGTCCTCTGTTAGCCTTGTTTTTTGGAAACTGTGTAAACTAAGGCTTTAGTCTGCTTTCGTATGAAAGCCTCTGCATTTCAGTGATTATCCTTCATAGTCCTACTTTCTGTGCTTGTTGTGAGTTAATCTTCTTTCTGCACGTGGATGATACTGTGTGTGCAATTACACAGAATGTCCTTCTTGGTGATCTCATGTCAGTTCTTTCATGAGAGGATGCATCCTAGGGTCATGTTTGCTGTTTTCAATGCTATATCATGTTGACCATCCATTCCTATACATTTTTCAAGAAATCAACTTGGGTCTTTTATTTCTGAGCTTGTTAATTTGCAGCTCTATTTTAAAGCTTGCTTTTCATTTTTGGGGGCATAATTTTGTGCTTCCTATAGTTGCATTTTCAAATACTCTCACACTGAGCAAGTTATTTCTGTAAGATTTGCTATTTTTCTTCCTAACTGGTCACACCTGCCTACTTTGAATTATCATCACGTCATGTACAGATTTCCTTTGGTGATACTTGACTTCAATCTCAAGATAAATTTCAGGGAAGCTGGCTACTGGGTTACTATCCTACATCTAGTACATCTTCAAAAAATACTTTACTGTCTCCTTTTGGGCAATTTTTTTCTCTTTCAGCAAACAATCTTTTTGTGGTTTCGTTAGTGCTTCATTTATTTTGATGTAAATCATCCAAGATCTTTATCTATTCTGCCTGTCAATTTCCATATCTTTATTTTTTCCATGTTCAAATTTTTTTTTTTCTTTTGTTACTGATATCTTACAAACATGCATCACTTTCTCTTCTTTTTAAAGTATGTATATTTTCTCTTTTTGGTTATATAGTGCCACCATTACCATCAGCATGATAGCAGACCTTCATATAGTCTCGTATGATGACCCGAGGGGGATTTTTCTAGTTGTCGCATTTCTTCTTCTCCTGTTTCAACTTAGTATTCACCAAAATTTGAATCTTTCTTCACCTCAATAGTTCCTAATACCATACTACTGTTTTAGTTATCCATCCTGCCTTTCAGGGAGAAGCACTTGCTTTCACAAGTAAGGTATATGTAATAGTTTGTAGCCTTAGAAAACCTAACTCCAGAGAATAATGCTGAGCCCTTCTCAAACTGGATTATCATTGGTCTGCAGAAAAATAGCAAGTCATATTGTATGATATATTTTTTTTAAATGACTGTTTTGAATGCTGTGACTGATGATTGTAAAACCTGAAAATTAGACATTTCAGCATACTTGCTTGACTTCACAAATGACTTGTGTATAAGATGGATGGAGGAATTACCAAGTAAGAGTCTTTTAGCACCACTGGTATTGCAGCCACCTGTAAATTTGGAACATCCAGCCATTCCAAGAGAAAGACACAGTCAGCATACTTTGGAAAGTACAAAGATATATTATTGAAGTGTGGAAGTAAATTTCAACTAAATATGGAGACACAGGAATAGGTGAAAGTGGAAATTAAATGAATGCTTCATTAATTTGTTTCAAATGGCCTGCTTCCTGCCTAAAAGGTGTTTTGAAAAAGGTATTGTTAGTTTTCCATAAAAATTACTGTCTTGGTTGCTTGACACTTGGCCTTGGCTGTAAGAGTGGTTTGAGCCTTGTTTGCTAACATTCTTAAATATATCTTGGTAATTTCAATCATCCTGGTTTGCTTTTGTCATTGTATAAATGTTTTCCCAATTTGGTATTGTGGTGAGCACAAGCACAGTGATGCTGGTTGTACTATAATAATTTACTTTCCCATGTAGTAGTCCTTGGTACCATTTTTTCTACAAGGGGAAAAAAAAAAATCTGTGCTGATGATCACCTGTAATATGTAAGATCACTTTTTATTATAAAGGGATTATTTTTGCCAGGGAATAACAGAAACACAATGCATTCTCTGGCTAAATTTGGCTATCTAGCGTTTCTGCTATTGTTTAAGGAGCTATACAGATTTGAAATAACTTGTCATGAGCTGGACACACTGATTTCTCACTTAATTTTTAATAGAAAAAATATGTATGTAAATGTATATAAATAACTGTATTAACAATTTATAACCACGCAGTGATCTTATTTTTCTTCTTAGCGTTACCTCTTACTAGCAATGACAAAAATTTAACAACAACAAAAAAAAAAGGTTGCTAACTTTGTAAAATGAGTGTGAGGACACTGTCTTTTTCACAAGCTGAGTAAACCAACTTTGGTGGTTGTTCTGTCATTTTGTTTTATTTGCCTTCAGATACCAGTGATGATCATTCTTTTGTTTGGCTGCACTTTGTTAGACTGGGAGAAAGTCTTAGATTCTTAAACCTTTTTTAGCTCTCTGTGGATGCTTGCGTGACACCGTAAGTGTAAACAGAAGAAATGTTGGAAGTAGTATTTATACAGGACTAAGTTAGAGTTGTTTTGTATTCTTGGAGGAGTAGGAAAGGAGAATGTGTGTGGATTTTGTTGTGGGTCTAGTTTACTTGCTTCCTTCCCCTCTGACTTTTCAAGCCACCTCCATTGTTTTCACTGCCTGAATTTGCATTTTATCCTTTTAAAGAAAAAGGTGGTGGAAAAATTCCATATACAGACTTTGATGACATGGATGGGGACTGGATTTCTTCATGGATTCATATGTTCTTTCCCAAATCTGCATGTTCTCACTTTTTAATACAGAATGCTCAACTTGTTTTGGAATGGAAGTTTTGCTTAAATAAACCAACTTAAGTGTTTCAGTTCTATGTCTTGAAGTACATTTAGCCTTCAAACTTGATGATTTTATATACAAAGTAATTTGAAATAATTCTTAGAGTAGGGAAACCCATGGGGACAGGGAAAATATGGATAGACCCTGTATCCATAACTGGAAAAGACTTTTCTTTCCTTATATTTTTTATTTGTTTTTCAGAGTTTTGGTGAAGGTCTGATGCATTCTATGAAGTCACTGCTACATAGCAGAAAAGAATTATGCAGTGTATCATCAGAGGAATGCCTACGTCGGGAAGAACAAGAGAATTTTTTTGAGGTTTGGTATAACCTGATCATTTACATATATGTATTTATATATATATTGTAGCTATGATAGAGGATGATTTAGCTTGAATCAGTATGGGAGATTGAAGGATAGTAAATGTGAACAATGCTGGAAGTCACTGGCTGTAAAATCTGTACCCCCTATTGGCATTCTGGAATTCAGTCACTCTAGTCTTGAAAACAGCTGTGACATTTCAAGATCTTTCTGTGCTTTGTAGGATTTGTGAAACTGAAACACCAAAATGTGTAGATAGATGATTTTGTAAGAGTTGTATAACTGGGTGTACTACATTTTGAGGTTATATGAATGATACCCTAGTAGAGTAGCAGAATAATTTGAACTGGTTCTGAAGATAAAAGTGATTGCTCTTGTTTGCCCTGTGCTCAGCACTAAAAGATGAAGCCTCAGCACTGTAGATCTTAAGGTGAATCTTGTAGGGTAGGGTTATAGATTGGACTTGATGATCTTTTCCAACCTGGATGTTTCTGTGATTCTGTGGTTCCATCTTGACTTCTTTTACATTAATACACATGAACCAAAAGCTGATTGAGGTCTGGAGAGAAGCAGAGCTGGACAGAATGGAGGTCTGCTAGGTAAATCTCAGGTTTTGAGGAAGGATGACTACAGCTATTTGAGTTACAGGATAACAGTAGCTTCTGGAAAGGGAAAAGGAAAAAAAAGCAAGGAGCACTGTGTACCATGTGTGTCCTATTAAGTGTCTTAGAAGACTAATATGTAGTAGTTGGCAGGCCTGACAAGAAGCTTAGAGAAGGAGAGGATGACCTGAACTGGCCAGGTGGAGAAGCTGAGATGAGGAGAAATGAAGCAAAACAGACTCAGGAAGTGGTTAGGAAGACTGATAATTGGTTAAGGAGTAGCAGGAGGAAGGGAAGAAGCAGATTGTGTGACCAGCAGAGATGACATAGCATTGCCTTGATGACACTAGGAGCTTTTGGGACTGGCTTCATGGTGAGGTTGACTATGTGTAGTGAAGGGGTAATTAATTAATGCGAGAATATTAAGAGAGAGTATTAAGAATATTATAAGTTTCGTGTTGTTTATTAATATTCGATATTCAGAACTCTCGCCACCCCAATCACTAATTTTAATAATAATTGGTTCTTTGCATCAGTCATGGAAACTTTACACAGGTAGTAACAGGATCTAGAAAAAAACAGTAATAATATTAATTGAACTCAATTGAACTGGAAGAGAAGGTTCCCGCGGTTAGTGCACCGCTTGCGATCAATACACCACTTGCCCACTAGATGGACGGACTCAAGGAGCTCCTTTCTGCTTAGGACAGAAGGCAATGGTGAATTACAAGAGGCTTTAAGTATTTACTCTAGCTACAGCTTCAGACAACACCCAAATGCTTTCAGGGAACTCTGTTACTGTCTTGTCATCTGCTGAGACTTCTGATTCTTCCCAAGCTTCTGGGTGCTGGGAAAAGGAGGCAGACAATCTCTGACCTCTCTGACCTGGTCCTGATATCCCTGGACGATCCATGTATCTCCAGGACTTGATCTTT
Source organism: Ramphastos sulfuratus (assembly GCA_013399055.1). NCBI lineage: Eukaryota > Metazoa > Chordata > Aves > Piciformes > Ramphastidae > Ramphastos > Ramphastos sulfuratus. The sequence goes on along the minus strand of WBNM01018197.1, from coordinate 50,600 downwards.
TGGTAGGAGACTTTCAGGTGTAGGCAGGATGTCTTGGCATAATGTCATGCTGGCTATGCAGGCCAATCACGTGGAGGCATTTAGAGCCTGTTCCTGATAAACTCTTGGAAGGCAATTTCCAGGCAGTTCAGGATACAAGCAGTAAGCAAGCACGGATACAACGGCAGAGCACGGATGCAATGGCAGACCACGTTGTGTCACCTGCCTATCTCCTTTTATCAATACAGCCTGAGACTAATGGGCCTTTGGACATAGGGTAGCCAATCAGGATCGCACTTTGCCAAGCTTAACCATATTAGGTGAAGCCATAGGCTTGCTTTATCCAAATTTGGGCAGAACACAGGCCTTGCACAAGGTAACCATGTGTACCTTTTTTACCACAGGATGCAAAACAAGTCTGGGCAAGCCAGAGTCCTCAGACTCAATGACTCCAGGTTCTTTGTCCTCTTTCCCGTAGTTTCTTTTGCCCAAAACAGAGGGAGGGAGAGCAGAAAAACATGTCTGGGCAAGCCAGGACACACATAAGCCTATTTTGGCCTGCTTAGGGCTACTATGACACTATGAAATACCTGGGGAACAGGTAAGAAGCTGAATTTGGGAAAGATAAAGAGCTGTGACAAATTAGAGGTAAGGAAGAAGAGTGAATAGGTGGAAGAACAGACCAAACCATGTCTGTGTCTGTTCAGGCAGATCGTGTTCCAGAATTTGTAAAACTCTTCAGACATTGCTACCCACCTTGTTTTGGTGGTTGTTGTTGTGTGTTTCTTGTAGCAAATACCTGACAAGTAGCTAACAACTTGTTCTATATGCCTGTAATGATGGTCCCTATGGAGGAAGATAGCTGACTCTATTTAGTTACTATATTAACTCAAGCAATTAAGAGCCCTCTAGCTGAAATGTAAAAAGGTCAATATCCTGCCACAGAACAGGTGTTCTTACGACAATATAGGGAAAGACACCTATATGCAGAATAGCATTAAATGAAAATCATTAAGACTGCAAAGATAATTACTTAGACTTAAAGTGCAGAAATTTAGGTTTTCCTGTGCCCTTAATTCATTTGCTCTGTACCCTTGGGTTATGATAACCTTCAAATACATTGTGTTACACACTATTTTTAGTTTAAAGAAAAGACTTCTTACCAGCTGTTCACATCTCTCTCTTCCTGGCTGACTTGGGGCAATTAATGAGGCAGAAATTATAAAACATGTAGTTATTTTATTTCCAAAAAGCCCCACCCAAAAATATACAAACTAGTTAAATTTGGGTTCTAATTAATTTGGAAAAGTCTTCACAAAGATGGTTATAGGCAATTTAGTAATTCAGAAAAATCAGAAAATCGGAAAAAGATTTAGCCACAAAATGACTTTGCCACACATAAATAGTCAGCCTGGAGCCCTAGGGAAAGTCTGTTCTGCATACAGTGGTGGAGCAGAAATTTTGAGGTAGTCCCTGGCTCCTTTGTGGCAGTGTTGAAACTGCTTGGTGTCTTGATAGCTGTTGAGAGGCTTCTAGATCTTCCCAGGCTCTAGCAGGGTGCTGGGAAAGAGGCAGGTGATCTCTGACCTGATCCTGGTACCTCTTGGCACAAAGGTTTGCAGAGGCACGGGCAAGATCTCTTGCAGATGTGCAGAGAGCACAACGTCAGTGGCAATTCTCACCACATCATGAGGCACTTAATGCCTTCTCCTGGTAAATTTGAGACACTTAAGTTTCCAGGTAGTTCAAGCCCAAAACATCAGGGCTTAGCTGGTCTGAAGCATGAGGCAGAGCAGAACATGTTGTCCAAGCCAAGAGCAGTGAGGCAGAGCATGTTGTCTGAACAGAGCAGAACATAGAGCAGAGCAGCACGCAGTGAGGCAGAGGCAGCATAACTGCTTGCAGCTTAGCTTGATTTGTATCATTTGCCTGAGTGCAATGGCTCCTTTGGCCATATATTCACCAATCAGAATGGCATTTGCAAAACTGAACATATTAGGTGAAACCAGGGCATGCTTACCCTTATTTGGGCAAGACACTAACAAGTACCTAAACACCTGTGGGTAGCTGTTTATCACTTTGTTTTCCTCCTGCCCTTGCTTTCCCCATCAGCAGAACAGTGGGGCAAGCCAGGACATAGTTTAGGCCTATTAGCCTTCCATGACACTGGCCTACTCTCCAGCAACTTTTAAACTGGTGTACTAACTTCAGGCATGTTAAAGATATTAAAAGATGATTTCTTTTTTCCTGTGAAGACTGAAGTTTGAATAAAGGAGTCTAAATTAATACTGTAACTGAGGTGAAAATAGGCAGTCTCAGCACTGGTTTGGTCTCTTTGACAGCAGTCTGCTGGCCTGTCAGTATATATAAGGACTAATTAGTCTTCACTGGTGTGAAGATATGACTCCTGCCATATTTGGCACAACGAGTTATCCCCAGGGAAGAGGAATGGCTTGCAATCATTATCTTGAAGTGGAAAAGGCATATAAGAAGACCAAAGAGCAAACATATTAAAAAAAAAAAATCCAGACTACCAAGAAAACCCAAAACAACAGCAACAAACCCTAAAGCCTCTCAAGATCATCTTCAGAGAACTAGTTTTTTTTTCCAAATCCTTTAAATTGTTTGCTATTTTGCCTCTTCTGTGGAGGAATTCAGTTAATATTTTAAGTACTATACAGATAAAAAGATGTAGAAATTGAAAGGTATTTTGCAAATGCTGTGCAGATAAAAGATGTTGGAGCTGAAGGGTACATTGCTGAAACAGGATTTTTTCACTTTACACAGTGCTGAAAACCTGTAATTTGTTTGAAGCTGTTTGGAATTCTTCTACAAAGCATTTCTTCATTTATTATGCACTCAGCAGTACTGGCTAACTAGGGGAGGTCCCAGTTTGACTGGAGACTGGCAAATGTGATGCTTAACTACAAGAAAGGCCAGAAGGAGGCTCCTGCCTGTCAGTCTGACCTCAGGAGGTCATAAAGCAGATCAGCTTGATTGCCACTATGCAGGGAATCCAGGTGCTCAGGCCCAGTCAGCATGAGTTCAGGAAGGAGAGGTGGTACTTGACAAATCTGGTGTTCTACAACAAAATGACCTGCTTAGTGGATGAGGCAAAGGCTGTGGATGTTGTTTACCTGACCTTCAGTAAGGCTTTTGACACTGTCTTCAGTGTGTCCTCCTGGAGAAAACTGGCTGTTTGTGGCTTGGATGGGTGGACACTTTGCTGGGCAAAAAGCTGGCTGGATGACCAGGCCTAGGAAGTGGTGGTGAAAGTTGTTAAATGCAGTTAGTAGCTGGTCACAAGTGGTGTTCCCCAGGGCTTGGTGCTAGGACCAATACTAGTAGCTTTATCAGTGATCTGGATGAGGGGATTGAATGCACTCCCCAGTAAGTTTGCAAATGATACCAAATTGGGAGAGAGTGTTGATCCCATTTCAGGGTGGGAAGACTCTACAGAGCAGAAAGTTTAAGTAGCAGATGTAAAACAGATCATGATGTGACACTGAGGAATGAAAGTAAGACAAAACACTGCCTCTCCTTGGTACGTTCATGTTGAATGATGCAACAAGCCTGTAAACAGAAGAGAGGGACAGCATGTGATTAAAATATATCCCCTGTCCACAAGGACAAAAACCTGAGATAAAGCTGACATACTCCAGGTTCCTGACCAGACCTTTTTCATTTTATTTTAATACTTTTATTTTAGGGATTCATTTACTTGGAAATTACATGCAAACATGTGGCTTAAGTAATCTGTTGTGTTTTGGCCTTAGGCTAATCAGTTTGCGTTTTAAATTGTATAATGTGTTGGCATTAAGCTCACGTCAGTATATCCAGTATATCACAGCTTGTTAGCATGGAGGGATCATAGAATCATAGAATGGTAAGGTTGGAAGGGACCTCAAGGATCATCTAGTTCCAACCCCCTGCCATAGGCAGGGACACCTCCCACTAGTACAGCTCACTCAAGGCCTCCTCCAACCTGGCCTTGAACACCTCCAGGGAGGGAGCAGCCACAACCTCCCTGGGCANTGACTTGACCTTTCACAGAGTATAACATTACTGTGTTAGTATTTGAGCAAGCTATGCTACTTCAAGGTGTGTTTTTGGTGGCAGTAGAATGAAACTTCACTGTAAAACCTGCTGAATTTTTAACTTAAAATATCTGCAGGAAAAGAACAAGTTCTTTTCTGTTGTTCAATACATTCATGTATTTATTTTACAGATTACATTCATAGGTTTTGCTGAAGACATGGGTGCTGCTCATTTGCAGGTACAGTATCTGTATTGGAAAACAATGTTCTTTAGCACTGGTGTTGCCTTACAGTACCTAGTTTTTGAGATGGAGGATTTTTGGTGTTTGGGAATTGAAATATGGGTATCTTAAACATTTAAAAACTAAGTTGTAAATGTCATTTAAAAGTTTGATAGTAATTATTTTAATATGATCATAAGTATTGAATTTAAAATACTATCTGGGTCAGTGTTTGTATTAGAATGGCCTGGAGCAGCTTACTGAAATTGGAGAAGAGGATTTGTTTTATGTGTGGGGTGTTTGGGGAGGGAAAGGAGTTCGGTTGGTTGTGGGTTTTGGGGTTTTTGTTGGGTGCGATTTGGGTTTTTGTTAAAAACCTGTGTACATCAATACTTTGGTTTGTAGCATCCCTCCTAGTAGAGCTGTGCTTATTAACATGGTACTGTTGCCATCTGCAAAGCCAAAACTTTCCTGAATTGACTCCTAGCTGTGAATTGCTGGTGGGAGACCCAGAGCTGGTATTATTTATTGCCTTAATATATTATTTTCTTGAGAGTTACATGAAGAAATACTATTTTAAAAGTTGAAGTGGAGCAAACTAGTGAGGTTGTGCTGTCTATTTAACAGAGTTAATGATTTAATCTTCCTACACAATTTACTCATCAGTACAATCCTTACATATGTGTTTACAGTGCAATTCTACACTCCTACTCTGTTTGCATCTTAGCAGGTAGAGATTGCTGTAATAGTTTGCTGTTTAAAAATGGAAACTCTGAATCCATTTGTGTTAAAAGTTGTATCAGTGTTGCTAATTAAATTATAATAGTGCTAAGCATTCTTTCAAGTATTGTTAAGAGCTATTTGATGGGTTAAGAGAAAACTGGATGGAAAATAGGTTTATGGAGATGTGCTTTGTACCACATGGATCTGTAGTGTTTAAAAATCTCAAACAGGCCTTACATTGGCCTTTTTGTATGTTAGTTAAATGTAAAAATTATCCAGGATCATGTGTGTAGAAATGCCTTGTCCCTGTTTTTGTGGTAGGGGACTAAAACATCATTCCAGTAAAGCACACTTAAGATGGACCGAGAGCCATTATTGGCTGAGTTAAGTGTTTGTTTTGTAGTTGTGTACTTCATGGGATGTGCAGCTGCTTAAAAGTGCTTACAAGATTCTCCTTTGTGACTTTCCAGCCTCTTCTGGCCCATGAGAAACAGTGGAATTTCTTTGGTAGAAGAGAGCTGGACATAAGTGTAGACTGCATTAAAGTTTGTTTACATGAGCTTTATACCACAGTTCAAGATAATAGGTAGGGGATGGGATAAGAAATAGGGGAGAAAAGAGAAACTTTAACAAAATTATCAGCTATTATTATTTAGGGGGAATGTGAGATACAAAAACATTAACATTTACTTGGGTTTTTTTTCTACTTTCTAATCTCAGTGTGTTTGTATATTTAAATCAGGAGTTGGCAGCTGTTTCTGTAGAACTTCCAGATGCTCTGAAATCACTCCAGTTGTGTAAACTAAAAGAAAATGAGGTGATATTTCTAAAAGATGTAAAGAAAACATTGGCAAAACCTCATGTCATGAAACAGGTAAATATTTTGTGTCTTCTTATATGTCTTAATTACAGAAGCATTATATTTGGCCTCTTAAATAAGAGTTTGGCCATATCACTTTTGTCTTGCTTTTGGCTCTGAGCCATTTTAGTCACAGCAGTATGAATGCTGCTGTATTTCTGCAATTTCTTTAAAAGGAGTGTTAGGAAAGTCTCAAAATGATCTTGATGCATTCAGGTGGGTTATTATTAACAGAAAATATTTAACAATTATTTAACAACAGTGCTGATCCCATGCTTCTAGTAGGCTGTAGTTGCATTCACTGCCAGTTTGGAAAAAAGATAAAATTTGTCTCTGTTCTCTTCAGATGCAGCTTTCAGGGNTCTTTAGGGGTTTTTTTTTTTTTTTTTTTTTTTTTTTTTTAAATAGGTGCTAAAAATTACAAGAATGTCAGGTGTTCATAAAACTCAGTGTTTTTTTTTTCTTGCTAAAACATCTTTTTTTAAAAAAAAATGCTGTTAATTGTGCAATTTCTATTATTTTTATGTCAATCTTGCCAATATTACCATCGTGTTTATTATTTTCAATTCTAAATATTGTTAAAGCAAGCTTCTTAAAGCTGTATCAATAATCATGCATTTTAAATTTAATTATGTTGCATGTAAGATTCAATATACCTCAAAGAAACAAATATCCTATAACCTGAAGTACTGTTCAGCATAAAAATGCTTTGAAATACTGTCTTCCTCTACAGACTTTTTACGTGTATTCTTTAATAGATTCTTAAGCAGATATTATCAGGATTGTATTATACAACCTTCATTGAGTTTGTTTTACTGCAATGATTTATTCAGAATGCAGAAATTATGAAAATGAGTGACTATCACTCCACATAAACTGTTCCATTCATTTTCTCATCTTTAATTTTTTTTGTAAAGTGATTATTGGTCATTAAAATGCATTAAAGGAATCTTTCGCTACCTCGACCATTGAAATTATTCCAAGATAATTATGGTTTTTTTCCTTCTTGCTGTCATCTTTTTCCCCAAGAATCAACTTCCTGAAGTGTTTTGTGTGATGAGACTATCTCCTTCATTCCCAAGGATCAAAGTTGATTATGTATTTACCTTGCTGAGCAAGTATACTGCAGGAATAAGATATGCAGTGGAAAGAAATTCATCACAAAAACATCAAACAGAGACATCCCATGGAGAAGACGATGACACTAATCAGTCAGTTTCTTCAATCGAAGATGATTTTGTCACTGCTTTTGAACACTTAGATGAGGATGACCCTTCAAAGATACAAAGTGCTGGTGAGTTCTTGTGTGCTGTTGACTTGCAGCCATCAGTATTTGAAATTGTTGGGATTTCATGAGAAAGTAAGTGTAAATGATTAGCAATTTTTTTAGTTCAGCCTTGTTATTTAAAGGGTATTAAGCAATGGAAATGTCATTTTTTGCACTACAATTTGTCAACTCACGAATCAAAGATCCTAATCTCATTGTCAGACACAGATCAAATATAATCTTGTTCTACTTAATGTGTTAAAAATAAATTATTTGTCAGTGATTAGATTAGTACAGTAGTATTTGGAAAAAAAAACCCACAGAAATTGCTTTATTCACGAAAGAAGAGCTAGCTAGTAACAAACCAGCAGTTGGCATCAAAATCCATCCTCCCATTTTTCTCTCGTCCTGTGGAAATCCTTGGTTTTGAAGCAGTTGTCTTTTTTACATTTGTGTGTTTGTGTTTTTTTTCAGGTGTAACCAACTTTACTTCTCAAAACCATCGAGATGCTGCTTCACAGACCCTCTCTGCTCAATGTGTAGAAGCTGTTGACTCGAAGATCCTTGTGGGTTCTGCACGTCGAAAGTCATCTGCTAGATCTTCTACTTTGATTGATATGTTAGGACTTAAGGAATTGTCTTCAGTAAAAAATTCAGTTACAACTTCAATTTCGGATCCTTGGATACAAAGGAGTTTCTATAAGCCATATAATCCTTCTGATCAAGGTGTAAATTTTTTATGTAAAACATTGTTTTCTTCCTCCCCAGCTGAATCCTCTGAGTCCAATTGCTCCAGCCCAAGCCCTATCATCTTCTTAGATGAAGAAGGGTATCAAAAAAGCTTGAAGGCAAAACTTCAGCTGCCAAAAATTCCAGTAGTGAAAGATGGTATAGAGGATTCAGACTCAGAAGTGAGTGAATTTTTTGATAGTTTTGATCAGTTTGATGAGCTGGAACAAGCCTTAGAAAACTCTTGTAAAGTTATTAGGGATCCCATTCTAGGGAATCCCTCCCAGAAAAGGAGGACTGCACATGAACAATTGTCTTCTTCAAGCATTGCAATGAATCCTCAGAAATTCAAGTTTGATCGTCCCACTCTCCCAGCCAATGTAATGAAACCAACTCCTCGTAAACCAGAATCGCCGTATAGCAGCATCTTTGATGTCCCAGATTCTCCTCGCCCAGTTAAAACATCAGGGGAAGAGAATGGAGGCTTGTTCAGCCCTATTAGATCATCAGCTTTCAGTCCCCTAGGGAGCTGTGGTTCTTCTGAATGTTTATGTCGAATTAATCTTGGTGGAGATGGGACAGGTCAAAGTCATCATGATGCAGTTTATAATTATTCCTCATACGCTGACAGAGTTTCATGTGAAATACTGGGTTCTGTTTTTCATTCTGACCCCTCATCAGAACATGTACGTACAGGGAACAATTCAAAACACAAAGTATTTACTTTGAAAGAGAAAAAAGGTCAAGGTGCAGATCTCAAAATGAAAACTAGTAAGGAGTCAGATAAAAAAGCAAAATCTAAACATAAGTCATTAACGATTAGAGATAGCATTCAAAAATTTGCAACTGAATTAGTTGAAAAAAGTTTTGGCAGTGCATTTAAAGACTTGCAAAAAGGTGTTTCTTCATGCACCAATGCACTTTGTCATTTGGCTGCTAGGTTGACTTCTTCAGTCTTTCAAATGGCTTTTTATGAGATTGGAAGGCGTAGAGCAATCGCCCTGAAGGAAAGAGCCATCAATGGGATAGCAAACCTTTTGGTAAGTGAAGCTATAACTGGTGCTTTGAAAGAGCTGCGGCACGTGAAGAAACAAATATTTACCAACACCGTTGCAAGGTTTGCAGCAGACCTTGCTGAAGAACTTGTGTTTGAGGGAATCATGGAAGTATGCCAGTTTTCATATCCATCAACACCTACAGCTGCACAATCTTCATCATTTGATTATGAAGACAAAGTGGTAAGATCCTATGCCAGAGATTTGTCTGAATCTGTCATTCAAGAGGCTTTTATTGAACTATCTCAGGTTGATGTGACTTTCACAACCCAAGCAGCCATTAGTGTATCCATGGACAACATTAAATATGTGAGTGCAGAAAGTATGTTAGAGTCAACACAGACTTCCACAGTTTCTCCTAATTTTAACAACAGCGTAGCGCTGAAGCCAATCCAAGATTCCAAGAAGGTATACACAGTACAGCAAGCTCTGTTTTGCACCTCTGGTGTTGTAAGTTCAATACCTGTGCCCTTAGCTGGAAGAGCTCTTTGTCAACATCAGGTTTCCTCTGATACTTACACAGCAAAAATATCCACTGCTCCAAATTCTGATGACAATATGAAAGTATACGAAGACTCCACCCAGCCATTTTTCACAAGCAGAAAGAGAGAGGAGGAAGTTGGTTCTTTCAGAAGTATATACCTAACTTCAGATCACAGCCAAAGTATTGAAAGTACTCTGCCTTTCTTACTCAACCAAAATGATACCAAACAAACAAATAACAGATCAGGAACAAACAATAATTCAGAATTAACAGGTGAATCAAAAGGCATTAGTACTTTCTCTGGGACTATGGTAGATATGATAGTAAATGAAGCTTATGAAACCATAACCTCATCTAGAGTAACAAAAGCAGTAGAAGAGTATACAGATTGTGTAACAAGAAAAGTAATAGATAAAAAACCTTATGTGCAATGTATTGGTGAAGATGTTCCCAAGAGTATGTTTGCAGATCATGCGATCAATTGTGTCATAAACCAGTCTTTAGATGAAAGTAAAACCATGTTATGCAGCACTAGTGGGAATTTGCCATGTAATGTGAGCTCACAGACTTACGCAGATAACAGTAGAAAAGAACAATGTGTGATCAAGAAGCAAGAGGCTGAGAAACAAAGTAATGTTTCTGTAATTGTGGAACGACAGATGCCTTTGAATAATCCATGTAAGTTTCTTCTTACTCCAACTCATTCATTTCAGTGTTTTTCAGAATCTAAAGACTGTTGGCAGGAAGAAAAAGGACGCAGGTTTTCTTTAAGATCACCGCCACCTTGTTACGCTGTTCCTTTTACTGGGCATGTTCTAGAAGACTTGACTGACATGGGAAGCTGCTCAATAACAAACAAACCCTCAAAAGACCATAATACTCAGAAACCGTCATCAAGACCCTTGTCTTACAGGCAGGCAGATTTTCTGCATGCAAATAATGTTTCTTCAGTGATGTTTGGCAGTGAAGATGCCTTGCAGGTGGAAGATAAATCAGGACTCAAAGATGGAAATGCCTGTGTAATGCCTGATACACCACCACCAACTCCTTTAGTACCATGCCAAGGTAGTTCTGAAAGAAACCTTAGAAAACTATCTAAAAAACTCAAGGGAGAATTAGCAAAGGAATTTTCACCTGCAACACCACCTTCTACACCATACAATCCATCCACTACTGATTTGTCTGAAACTGAGCATGACTCTCTAGAAAATGAGGAATTTATGTTGAAACTCATGCGGTCACTTTCCGAAGAAGTGGAAAGTAGCGAAGACGAAGATCATTCTGTAATGCCCACTGAGAAAGAGGAACATTCAGAGAAAACAATTCAGTATGCGGATTGCTTAGCTAGCAGTATAATTTCAGTAGCCACTGGAATGGCTGCATCCCATTTAGATGGTAAAACAAATGAAAGAGAAGCCTCTAGACAGGTTCAGTTAGGAGTGCGAAACAAAAGATGCGAATATACTCCATTTATAAGTATCCCAGAAGAGATGTGCAGTCCTGTATGGAATTATGCAGGTGATATGGCAGGAAAAGTCATCAATGAGGCCAAGAAAATCGTGAAATCAAGGCATTGTAAACTGTTGAGGTTGAAGCGGGCTAATTGTCAGGTGGATTGCCTTTATGTGAGAAAAGGTGATCATAGCTCAAAAGAACGATGCGGTCCAGTACAGGACCAGTGGCTGGGGGAGAGAGATTCAGCTGTACTTCCTTTACCACAAGGTTCAGGCGTGACAGGTTTGACTTCCAAATATCCAAGCTGTGAAAGTGTGACTGATGAATATGCAGATCATATTATTCGAGTTCTGAAAAGAGAAGGTGGTAACGCTGAACTGTTAATGGATCAATATGCTAGCAGACTTGCTTACAGGTCTATCAAATCAGGCTTACAGCAAGCTGCTAGAAAAACCAAATTGAGATACAACAGAAAGATATTTCCTGGGCAAAATGCACAGGTGAATGGTAAGCTGGAGGTGGTCAAATCAGTGAATAGAGATGCAGTACAGCAAGTGAAAAGTGGCATTCATCGCTATGAAGACCAAACGTATGAAAGGATCATTGGGACGCAAAGATCAGAATGTGCAGAGGTGTTGCACTTTTCAGAATCCCTTGCTCACAGTATCACTTGTGATGTCAGGAAGAAACTGAAAATGTCAGGAGCCTGTTTGCCAAAGTCTCTAACAGATTCCTGTCTGTATAAAAAGACTGAGTTTGATGAAGGCACAGAGGACCTTCTTAAAACAAGGTTTTCTCGGACAGTTCTTCCTCTCTCCCCAGATCATAAACTGTATCATAGTACAGGCAGTTTAAATGAAAGTGGCTACAGCGAAGGCATAATCCAAGCTATAGAACAATATGCCAGAAAAGTGGCAGATGATACTCTAGAAATGGGTTTAGAGTCGGCTGTTCTCCATGTGGCTGAAAACAGAAAAAATGGTGATAGATTGTCACATGCTGAGAAACTGTCTCCTTTTTCTGCAACTGTCTGTAGATGCTGCAGCATGAAAGAGCATCGGTGCTGTACAGAAACTACATCTCATTATCTACACGCACAAGAATCCTCTATTCCAGTGAGGCATGTTCTACATTCTGGATTGAATGGTGCCTGTCAAAAACCAAGAGTGTTTCAGCTAGATATTCCTAAAATTCATGTGGATGTAGAACAGAAGACAATGTGTTCTGACAAGTGGGCCACAGCGGCTGCGGAGAAAGCAGGAGAGCTCAGTTATGCAAGTCTGACAGCTGACAGTGGTATTGGACAAGAAGGAGTCAGCTTTGCTGAAAGCCTTACTACTGAAATAATGACATCAGCTATGACTAATGTTGGTCAGGCAGTTAACACGAGGTAATACTAATTTTCTCTGTTGTGTTCTGTGCTAGAGAAAGAAGGATCGTTACTGCAAATAGGTGCTCAGAAGACTCCCTTTTGTTGTTAAGAATTATTATGTTCACATGTTTTATTATTCTAGTGATTAAATTTAAATTATTGAGAACTAGAAAAACATTACTTTTTTCCAACTGTGGGAGGTTGAAACCAGGGTTTTTATGTATATCAGTATGTGTGTGTTTCAGTAGGTGACTATTAAGAAGACATTAGTATTTCAACTTAAAATACTGTTATTTTTTAGCCACAGTAGAGAATAATAGACCTTACCAGTTTTGTTTTTCTGGAAGCCATGGCAGAATCCAGGTCTGTTCCCTGCTGGTATTTCTTCTTTTGTGCTAAAAAGTAAAAGCCATTGATATTTGCTTTTATCAGTAGGACCAACGTATCTGGTACTTGCCAGACTAGCCATTGCTTTATAGTATGATGGCTTTGTTGTGACAGTGTCCTTGTTATTGGAAAAAAACCTTGTTTTAAGGAAAAAAAACCCACAATTTCCCTAAACTAGCTTATGAAAAAGTGATACAATAGACAAGGAACTGACTTTTAAATTCTTGTGTGTTTACCAAAGGCAAATACACTGATTCCTTTAATAGGCCTACAAATAGGAAGTATGTGCCACAGTAACTTTGCAACAAACAACAGCTATTTCTTAAAACAGAGTGTGCAGTGTATCAGTGACTTGAAATTTTTTCTTCAGGTCCAAAAGCAAGCTTTGCCATGTTCCTTTTTTTTCCTTTTAATTTATAATAATACTTATTTTCTTACTTTTTGGGGAGGAATTCCTCACACTATCTACAGGTTTCATCCCCTTGTTTCTAGAGGGGCATCATGATGAATAATGTTTGTTTTTTTTAATTCAGTGATAAAAGGCAACAGGGGGATCAAACTAAAGTACACATACATACTAGCAGCATAAAAGTGCTCATAAGATGTATATTGTGGCTCTGCACAACATAATTGAGTCCTTAGTTTGTGACATAAAAAGGAGTTATGTGGCAATGGTTTTCTATGCCTACAGTGTCAAAGATGACACTTACTTTCTGAATCACTATTTAAAAATATTGAAAATCCTAGTTGGAATATAAAGGCAATGAATGCAGGGTTCCCTAAGATGCTGTTTATTCTTACATGTATGACAGGGAGACTAAATTAGAGTTTTAGTATGACAGAATTTAAAAGTGTTGCTTACCTTCTCATGTAATGTATGGTATGTAATGCATGTTTCTTGAGAAGCTGCCTTGTGTGGTGAAAATAGCTACTGCCAGTGCTAGTGTAACTGAATAAAAATGTGGGGGGAAATATCACCTTTGTATTACCCAGATGGGTTCCAGTTCAAGGAACACATTTGTCTGCACAAAATTGCTCTCAGTGGAGCTAAGTGTCATCAGTGATGTGGTTATGGTTGGGTTTTTGAGTAGTGAATGTGACAGTGCTTGTTAGGGTGGTAGTAGGATGATCATTTTTGTTGAACTTTTTACAACTTCATCACAGATAATCACAGTTTGGCCCTGAAAGTCAGTTCATAAAGATACGTTCTCATATTGTAACTTTTTTTAATAAGAAGTTCAAACTCCTTTGAAGTTACCAAACTGGATACTTCAAAGTGTCTTCTAAAGATGGCCTTCTATAGAGCATGCTTGCTTGCTTGTTTTTTGGATAAATAATTAAATTATTTCCTGTGGGAAAACTTTATGCAAGTCTTGCATTGCTGCATTTCCCTGAAGCAGGAAAACAAACCTGTATCTACAGACAGACCATTATAAAAAATACAATACTGACATTTTAAACACCAATGTATACTTAAGCACATTGCCTACAATAGCAGACCACCTAGCTGGTTGGTCAAAAGCAGGCAGGGGAAAAAAGCCAAATTCTTCTATGGGAACTAGTTAAAAAGTGGTAGGTCTTCTGCTTGAAAACTGTATCCTGATAAACTGTTCATAATGCTGCAATACCTTCTATAGTTCATGGCAAAAGACAGAATTATTTGTGCTGCTCCCTTTGTTTTCTAGTGAAAGAATCCCAAACAGCAGGCCTGTTAAAATGTCAAATTCATTTATAGAATCATAAAACTGTTGCATTTGGAAGAGGGCTTGGAGATTATTAGGTCCAACCACTTGCCTAGAGCTTGCAATCCTGCTGCTACCACTAAACCACGGTTGCTCAATTTCTTTTGTTAAGGATAGGGTACAAATTAGTGGACACTCTCCTGTTTTATTTCCCTTGCAATGTAAGGTCTTTGGAATAGTGTTCAATTGCTGTAAATGAGCTAACACAGATTTGCAAGAAATGCAATGATGTTTTTTGTCTTAAATTTTTGTTCAGCTCGGTTGGAAGAGAAGGATTTCACTCTGTGGAATCTATTGTTAGTCAGCAGATGAGTCTTAGTATTGGTGATGATAGCACTGGGAGTTGGTCCAATCTGAGTTTTGAAGATGAACATCCTGATGAGAGCAGCAGTTTTCTTCACCTCAGTGACAGGTAACTATAAACATGTTAGTATAGGTAAATGGTTATCTTGGCAGTATAGTTAAATGGTTATCTTGACATCAAGTATATTTCTCCAGGGGTTTGGGGAAGAAGAGGTTATTTTACCTTCAGTACATGATGAGTTTTACTAAAAAATGGTTCTGATGTTATGTTTGTGTCTTCTTACAAAATGCTTTTGCCCACAAATGTTCATACTATATACTGGAAAGCTTGTGGAGTGTGCAGTGTCATTACTGCCAGGGAGTCACGTCAAGTGAAGTTGTACATACATAATTTAAGTACTAGCAAAGGATGGAGGTGTTTTAAAAATGACCAGTGTCTATAAAACACAGCTTGAAAGCAGTGTTTATGAGCTGTGTTCTGAAATGTTTAGTCATTAAGAACATGTTTTATGTGAATTCACCTATCCTTGAAAACAAGTAATAGGAGTTTAATTTTTACAAGGAGATTTAACATTCTTTTTTTTGGTCTTTTTGTGGACTTTCAGTTTGAACAGTTTATAAAATTATATTGTTGGAGTGTTTATACACTACTAATGTTGAGCCTACAGGTGTATAATATCTGAATTTACCTGTTCAGGGCAGTAACTTTTTCCACAGACCTTGCTGCGCTTTCTCTGGCTGATTGAGAATTAATGAAGAATAGTATGAGAATTTTTAAAAAATCTGCACTGTTTCTGCCTCTTGCCAGGGAAGATTAGACTGAAGAATTGTAGCCTGAGCTTCTGTATAATGAATATATGAGAAATAAGTAAACTTAGTTTATGATTGATGCAGCAGTTTTGCTACCGTAGGAAGTTCAGTGTTTCCACTGAAAAATAGCAAAAATAAAGGAGAAGCTTTTTCTTATTGGGTAGTACTTCTAGCATCATTGGATGAAAGAAAATATGGGAGATACACTTCCTTGTGGAATGTAGAACTATTTGGTACCACAAAAAGAAAATGCTCACTTTAATATCCACAGTATTTTTCATGTTTAGTTTAAATATTTTAGTCAAACTCCTACTATAATTTATCACTCATACCACTGAATACTTTTGTAAGAGAATACTTTGCCTTAAAGTTATTTTAATAAAGCATCATCTGACAAGTCAAAATGAGTTAGACTTAAATAATGAAATGCAGAGTGCAAGAAAGGATATTGAGCACATGACCAGCAAACAGAATATAGGATAGCTGATGGGGGGGGAGGGGGAAAAAATGTTTAAAAAAATTTCTGGACCTATAGTACCCATTTTCCAATTTTTGCTTGTTTTTTATCTCCAAAACAAATTTAAATGAAAAGAAAGTAAATTCTATAACTTGTAAGAAAAATCTGTGGCTCATTAGAAGAGGAACGACCTAAATTACCATTTTACTCAGAGAAGGGGGAAAAAAGATTTGAATAGGAAGATGTTTTCAGAGGAAACTTGCACGTGCCAATTGCTTTACAAAACTAACTTCAGATTGGTATAACAGCACTTGTATTTGTTTGTGTTGCTGAGGTTTAGCAGGTGGAATTGACAGGATCTACAGTTATTGCCCTGTGTAAAAAGGTGTAGGGAATGGGAAAGACATGTAACAAAACAAGATTCAATAATAACGCATTAATGGAACAGTGTTGGCAATAATAAATTGCATGGTAGTGATGAAGAGTTGTTACTTTTATTTCCTCTTTTTAACATATGCTTTTGTTTAAAATCATAGAATCATAGAATGGTAAGGTTGGAAGGGACCTCAAGGATCATCTAGTTCCAACCCCCCTGCCATAGGCAGGGACACCTCCCACTAGTACAGGTTACTCAAGGCCTCCTCCAACCTGGCCTTCAACCCCTCCAGGGAGGGAACAGCCACAACCTCCCTGGGCAACCTGTGCCAGTGTCTCACCAGCACTGGCATTCAGTCATGGGGCAGACATTCATTATGCAGTTTACAACAGTTGAAATTTTGGGATTTTGGTACTTTTGTGGCTTTTCGTTGTTGTTTTTGATTGTTTAGGGTTTTGATTTGTTGTGGTGGATTTGTTTGTTTTATAGTTAAGGCCATCTGTTTAAAAACAAAACAACAGTGTAACTTAAGAGTGGTCCAGGTCAATTTACCTTGCTTTGCCTTACTTCAGGAGAATAAGGATGCTTTTATAGTAGCTCTGTTGAAGCAATCCATACCCTCTGTGTCTCAGATCAATACGAAAATTGTACTTCAGTACCTCACAGGGGATTAAACTATATGTAAACAAGGGAGCAAGGCAACTTGGAAAGCATTTCCAAAGCATGATCTCTGCAGTTCCTTTCGAATGGAAATAGGAGTGAAAGTTCTTTACCAAACTGGTAAAGTTAGCCATGCAGGGGAGTGTTTGTGTTGTCTACTTTGCCTGTCAGTGTTAGCAATTTTAGATTTAGAAATAGAATAACTTTAAGCTTTCTCTATAGTTACTGTATAGGTATAGGCACAGATATAGACATAGGCTTTTTCAGGGGATGAGTTGGAGCACCCATGTTAAGGTTTAGAGCAGAAGCCTCTTGCCATTTGACTGTATGTACATAATGCAGAATCTCAAAGAGATGATTTAAGCTGTAGTTCCCATATACACTCTGTGTGTGTATGTATATATGTTAAAAGCTTTTCTTCTACTACATGTTGAAGAGCTCCTGTAAGTACTACAGAAACATTATAATACCTTGATTTATTGCTTGTGTTGTGGTTGCAGGACTTTACTTTCAAGACTTGATTTGTCATCTTAAAGCAACATTTTGTTTTAAGCTGGCAAAATAGGTCTCATACATTGCTATGTATTGTAATCATATGACTCAATACATGTGATTGTTTCAGACCAAGTCTGGCCTCTGTAACATTAATTAATCCTATACCTAATCAGAATAATAGGGCATTCTGTTAGATGACTTTTGCCATTAGTCCAAGAATTGAAGCAGTTTTTATTTCCACTTATGTTACTTACCTCTAACTTTCACTGAAAGAGGCTATGTGAGTGCAAAGTATTGGTATCAATAGCCTATATTAATTTTTTTTCTGTGCATGTAATTGAACCCAAATTTCATGCTTTGTATACACTGTGACAGTCTCACACAGTAACTGGATAAATGTTCTCAAGCTCAGATTTTCATTCTCTCTGCAAGTTGTGTAGGTTTTTTTTTTTTTTCGAAGCTTCTGCTCTTTCTTTTTTTTTTTTTAATGTTTTGGTTTGTTGCTTGTTGTGTTTTGGGTTTTTTTTTCTTTGTTTTTTGCATGAGAGAACTCTGATTATTCTTTGCACCTGTAATCTAAATAAGCAACAATGTGCTGAATGAAGGACCTACAACATTTTCTTTTTTTTCTGTTGGGGTGTGTTTGTATTTACAGGCTTGCTGAGCTGTTGTTACCGTTTTGAAATCCAAGCAAGTATACTGGGATGCAAAGGGCAATAGATGTTACTGTTATTGGCAGACTATAAAAAGGGATTAATGACTTGCTAGTGCAAATGTTTCTTTCCACTATTTGCAAGTTTAAATTTCATTTTGAGTGGAATAAATGGGAAAGAAGCTTTACAGTCACACAGAACTTAGGTGAAGAAAGCATTTTCTTGCAGCAATTTTCTCTGAAGTTACTTCATGGCTTGTCATACCATCTTTAGTAGACAATCTAGGTTTCTCAGAAGTTGCCTGTCATCTTGAAATTCTATTATTGGAAGGCTTCAAGATGTGCTCTGAAGGAGGTCTCTGAAATTGGGGAACAGTGATGTAATCAGACAAATAATCTTGTATATAAGCACAGGCTTAACAAACTGCTCATTACAATACCTTACAGTGTAACGTCACGCTCAGTTTTTTCAGTTCTTCTCATTGGCTGGAATGTAGTCCTAGAACAAATGGCAGTATGTTAATGTGAAGTAATCTTTTGAGTGTTCTTTTCCCTGATCTAGAATATCCCATAGTTTTAAAAGATCAACTTGCAGAACAATATTTGGAATTAAATTCTTTTTATTGTTGCTATAAGAATTCCTTCTCATCTGGCTGTTGAAGACAATCACTGTGTTTTTGGAATGAGCTGGAAGGATTTTGTTTGTGTGGTTATCGTCACAATGTATAATTTTATGAACTTTTAGTTAGTCCTTAAGCAAACATTATAGCTGTAATCCATATTCCTGTGAGTAATCAAAATGAAATTGCTGAGCTCATATAAATAACAAGCAGTGTGCTTAGACTGGAGGATAAAATTACTGCTAGCACTGATCTGGAAAATTACCGAGTACAAATTAATACTTTCAACAGGTACTGAAACTTAACCAGTGCACATTGCTGCTCTGAGTAGCACTGACAGTCATGTTTGTACTCTGTTCCAGCAAACCAGCTTAGGGTGTTTCAGTGCTCTTCCATTAACTGTCTTGACAGAACAGCTCTAAGCAAATTGAAGGTTCTAGTTTGAGATATTGTTCTTTTCTAGTTCAGCTGTGTTCTCTTCTTCTCCTGGCAGTAATGGTAACAGCAGTAGCTGGAGCAGTCTTGGTTTAGAAGGGGATATGTATGAGGAGAATTTATCCTTTCCAACATCAGACAGGTTAGTTGAGTTGAGAAATACAAATCAGATGGGTTCCTCATAATTAATGCATGAAATCATCATTTTGGAAAATAAATATATGGTGCATTTTTTATGCTGATACATTATTCACACTCTTCCCACTTAATCACAATATGATTTTTATCATCGATTAATCCATACTGAATGGTTAAACTTTGCTGTGCTAAACTCATGAATGTGTCCTGCTTGCAAAATGAAAGGTCCCTTTTGTGCATGTTCTTGCTTGCAGTTTTACAAGTCTTTAGGTTTACTTTTTCATGCAAATTAGAGCTTGCTTCCTACAGGATTTCTGTGTTTTCCTTTAGCTTGTGGAAACTCTCAAAATTGCTTGGTGATTGATTTTTGTAGAACTATTATGAATTACAGCTTTGACTAACCCTATAGTTGTTCATACCTCTGACATGAGATGCCTCAACCTTTTCACATACAAAGCAAAACTAAACTATCCTCCTTAATTAAAATCAGTAAGTTTTCTTCTTATTTTAAAATGTCTTTATGTCACAATCCTCCTTATTAATGCCCTTCATTTGTTTCTCTCTTCTTTCCCCTAAAGTAAATCTCATGAAGTTGATGATAAATAAATCTGTTTCCAACCTGAAATGGTGTGAGAAGCAAAGCTTCTTGTCATGATAATTTCTTAATTCTTTTATGATCTTCTCGTCCTGTAACCTTCATTACAATCTTAGGACTGACTGCATTTATTGTGCATATATGGGGTTGTATTAACTTTTTTGTTTTATTTTTAAAATACAGTGATGGAACAGAAGATAAAGACGAAGACTCCAAGGATGCTCTAGAAGGTAGTACCAATGTCAGCATGTACTGCTGGTTTTGGCCTCTGCACTTTAGATGAATTATTTTTTAAATTCTTTTCTTCTTGCAAAGCAAGATGAAAACCTTACTACCTCTGTTCATCAGCATATGTCATAATTTTGTCAGTCAAATGTCAGAATAAGTTCTTAGATTAATGCCCTAACACATACCTCTTAATGCAGTAAAGTATATAGCCGTTGGGAAATGCTAGTCCCTGATGCTCACACATACTCTTAATAATGTAAAGTACTGAACTCTGATTAGCTTGCTGAAAGTGCAAATTGATATGCATAGAATAACTTCTTTGTAAAACATTTCATAAAGAGCTGTGGCAATCATAGAATGGTAAGGTTGGAAGGGACTTCAAGGATCATCCCACTAGAACAGGTCACTCGTCCAACCTGGCCTTGAACACCTCCAGGGAGGGAGCAACCACAACCTCCCTGGGCTACCTGTGCCAGTGTCTCACCACCCTCACTGCAAACAACTTCCTCCTAACATCCAGTCTAAATCTTCTCTCTGCCAGTTCAAACCCACTGCCCCTCGTCCTGTCATTGCAAGACTTTGTCAATAGTCCCTCCCCAGCCTTCCTGTAGGTCCCCTTCAGATCCTGGAAGGCTACTCTAAGGTCTCCTGGAAGCCTTCTCTTCTCCAGGCTGCAGAGCCCCAACTCTTGTAGCCTGTTCTCATAGCAGAGCTGCTGCAGCCCTCTGAGCATCTTTGTGACCTCCTCTGGACCTGCTCCAACAGTTCCATGTCCTTCCTGTGCTGGGGGCTCCAGAACTGTACACAGGTTCTGCGTGGCTGCATGTACAATGCTTCTGCATGGCCGTGTTTGATATAAGAAGTTAATCAAAGTGGCCTTGTTTTCTGCTCTGTAGTTTTAATCTAGGTTACCAATATACCATAGCTTTCTTCTGATCTCAGCTTTTAAGTTCTAACATCTTAGGTGTTTCAACTGCTTTATTAAAATACTGCTTGATTTTATTTCTTTACACAGTTCAAGTATGTCCTCAAGTGCAGAAAAATGCATTCTGCTGTGATGAGGATTTTTGCTAGTGACATTTGCCCAGTTTAATTTCTTTGGCATCTTGCTATTGTTTTGAAAAGACTGTTTCTGATACTTTCATTGTAGGATCGTTTAAGTGGCATTCTTGGTAGAGAGTCTTTGTACCTGGTCTTGTATATCTGGTAGTTTTGTTCATGTCATATCTAGAAATGCCTGGCTTTTTCTATACTGACTGCACCTTGTTCACTAATGAATTTGAAGCAAAGCCTTGTTACTAGCAAATGNCAACCTTTACCATTCTACGATTCATTCTGTGATTTTATTTTATAAAACTAGAAGATCTATAAAAGTTTCCAAGTGATAACACAATGCTTCCTATCAAGTACAATAATTTGCTTTATAGTTCTTTTTTTATCCTACAAAGATAACAGATTTTGAGGCTCCTAGACAAACATTGTCCAACAAAAGCCTGCTTACGTTGAAAGTTCCACTAGACAGTTTTCTCTCTCTTTTACCTCTGGAAGAATCTGTTTCATCTTTCTTAACTTTACCAGTTAGGAATGAATTAGCTTATATGCCTCAGTTTTCCTAAACTCAATTGGAAGAGGAGTGAGATTGAGGTAAACTGCACGCGAATATATGTTTTTGTTGTAAATGTATTCCTTGTTTCTGTCAAGTTCAGCAGTCTGGAAATAGAGGCATTAAGACCAACTTGGAATTACATATTTGGTTCTGAAGTGTGAAAAAGTATTGCTGGGATAGCTAGATGCAGAAACTAATGCAGGAACAGAAGATGCTAATACCATAGTTTCTCTGTGTTACTAATGCAACTGCTCTTTCAATACTGTGTTGATTTTTAGAGCTCATGCTGTAAAGAAAGTGTTGAAAAATTTGGGTTGAGATTAATAAAAACAGCACTGTATTTTGGAATAGCTCAGGGGCAGTCTGGTCAATCTGCCTGTACAGGAAAGAATTCTGAAACACTTCTTAAAAATTGGTTAGGTGAAGGCATAGGGAAAAAGAGCAGTTGAAAGTGGAAATGATGGATGAACAACCTGAGAGCTGTTGCTGTTTCAGTTTATGAAAGACTGTGTTAAATTCTGTCATTTGGAATATGCATGGAAGTTTATATGTCTTCTAATAACCAACTCTGTTTGCATACAGTTGTAAATGGGGTAAAGTGTACTTTGCTTATGGGAAAGTACAGAAACACTTCAGGCCAGTGTGATTGTTTTTAATTTTATTTTTTTTCCCTGTCATATTTTCTGTATGTACACAATTGAGGTTTTTAGTATATCTAAACAGTGGACTACAGACACCTTTTTTGGGAAACAATTTGAAGCTGTAGATATGATGATTTTATTTTTCATGTTAGGTTTGGAGCAAATACGGAAGACTTTAGCAATTGTGAATATTGATCTGGAACCAAATCTGGTGGACCCCCAGCTCAGAGCAGTGCTACAGTGGCTAGCAGCTTCTGAAACAGAGGTGTCTGATCTTCACTTTCATGACTCTGCTACAAGGGAATTTGTCTTTGTAAGTACTTGGGTTTGATGGGTAGAGGGAAGGGGAAGGACTTGATTGATTTCCATTTGCTGTGATGCTGTATTTGTCACTTTAATAATGAGGTACTCACCATTGAGGAAAATCATTATTTGAATCCTGAGAAGTCAAAATGGACAAGCCTGTTTAGCCTGTGCATATACCATACATAAAACAATATTGATCATTTTACTTGTTTACTTGAAAGAGGTTACAATTGCAGCAATTTTTTTTTCTTTTTTAAGTGAAAAGACTTTTAAAGCATTTTTCATATGATATATTTAATTGTCTATAAATTGAATCTCTCTGAGAACTTAAGGTCTTGCAAGGCCAAGGTCTTGCAAAATAATTTGTAACTTAATATGTTCTGCCTTGGTTGTTTTTCTGCTAACAGTTCCACATTTTTCTCAGCTTTGTAATTTAATATAGAGTCTTTAACTTGGTGCTTCCTAAAGCTCAAATCATCATTTCAGGAGAAAATGGGAGTACCCGGGAGGTGGAGATCAATATACAAAGTAGATTCCCTAACATAGATGAATGTGCACATCTATGGTGCATAGTAACTGTAGATGTGTGTTCAGATTGTGAAAGGTACCTGCAGGTCAATGAGGATCATACCTGGGCCAAGTCTTCCTGAGCAGCTTCTCCCTTTCTGTCTCAGAAGAATTCTAGCTTTGTATTTCTTTTGCCTATGTAAACTGTGTGGTGTATGTATCTGACCTTGAGAGCAGGAAATCTTAATTAAAATAGCTCATAAAATTGGGAAATGTGGGGTGTTTTTGCAAGTTGAAAAATATTCACCCAATGCTCCTTTTCAGGAGGGTGGTACTCTTGATTTAGAATTGTTTCAGAAATTGTTGTACTTGAATTCTGGCACTTAGAGTGGACTTGATCCTTTCATAAACTGGAGGACAGTTGGAGAGTACTTTTCTCCATTTCTGTTTTTATTTGAAACTGTTGCGTTTAATCCTTACATTTGTATGTCCTTTCCCTGTTATGGTTTATAAGTGTCTTAACACAAAGAAGAAAATACTTCACTTTTTCTATTCTGACATATCTGGCCCAGCGTACTCTGAAGTTCTGTTGATGTGAATTAGGTGGGTTGAGTGACTACAATCATTCTGCCCTCATGAGTTACTTTGCTATCTTTTGAAGATCTGCCCATCTATTTCATGCTTGTCATATGTGAATTGCAGGGTTGCAGATACTCAGGCAGAATATTGGTAGGACCTACGAAAGTGTTAATAACAGTCTCGTTTGCCTGCAAATGTGAAAGACACAGACTGAATCTTACACTTAACATGCAGGACCACAAGTGTCTCATTCTTCTGCCAGATCTGACTTAGTATATTTCAAAGTTGTCATGCCACTATTTGAGCCAACGCCTGTGGACACAAAGGAAAGATATTATTAGCCAACTGTGTATCTGAACACCACTCTAGCTCTCTTAATAAGACAATATATTGAGCAAAGCACTCTGGAAAATAGCAGTCTTATTATGTATGCACTCGAAAAAAAATATACTGATTTTGTACTTGACACTTTGGTCATACACAGATACCAAGTTGACAGTTGACACTTAAAAGACCTTCAGACAAGCAGTAGTCAGGCAGTTCAGAAAATGTTACAATAGTTAATTGATTTGCTTAGTTTTAAAGATGAATTTTTAGTTCTTCAATTACCTAATTTTTATTCCATCCTGTTTCTCAATTGGAAAGATCTCTGACTCCAGCTGAGGATCTTAAATGAGCAGCAGTAATTGGCAATTCTGTCACTTGTAAAGCTGGACAAGCACCTCCAGAGGGCACTGCAGCTCAGCAGAAAAATAAGGACCTCTGGGTGCTAATCTCTAATCGGCCATAGGGTTTCCATTGTTTCATAGGTGCTTTGGTAAGCTCTCTGAGTTACGTAGGAAATGAACCTGGGTTTTACATCATACTGAGAACAGTAGTTTCCACTTGAATTGGTGGATTCTGGAAGGGAGGAAAGGTTTATATTAGCTGGTCACAGCAGATTAAGGAGACACTGATGTGGTATGACTGTATAAAATACTCCTAGCATGTATCAGGCAAGGTATTTTTTGCTGCAACTGTTAATGAACTCTTACTTTGAGGATGTGTGTTATGCTCAGCGAGGCAGAAAAGTTAAATATGTATGTATGTAACAAAATACAATTGTTAGGAGCTACAAAAAGAAAACAATAAATTAGAATATATAGTTTTTGACTTTTTTAAGAAGCCTGACAGCATGGATAGGCATTAAAAAAATTATATGTATTCAGTTGTTAATTAGACCTTATCTAGATGTTTTAGGATTCCTTGTGTCTGTTTTGAGTAAACTCCCAAATTTTCGCTTATCTGACAGTGAA
Source organism: Ramphastos sulfuratus (assembly GCA_013399055.1). Lineage (NCBI taxonomy): Eukaryota > Metazoa > Chordata > Aves > Piciformes > Ramphastidae > Ramphastos > Ramphastos sulfuratus. Next base: position 25,587 of record WBNM01018197.1, on the reverse strand, counting down.
AAACAGATTAGTCAGCTAAAGAAATAGTGGGATTTAACTTGGAGCACTAAATTAAAATTGAAACATTAGTTAAGCCAGGTGCTAGCTTTGTTATCATACCATGGTGGCATGTTCTTCTTTGGACAGAAGTTTTATACTGTATTTGCTGAAGTAGGCCTTTGGATATTAGTCAGGCTTTTCCTGTAGCATAGGAAAAATTACCATTCTTTTATAAACCAACAATATTGCCTGTTGTAGACTATAAAACTCTTACTTCCTGTACTCTGTTACAAAATTCACAGAAAAAACTACAAGTTTCAGTTGCTTTATGTAGAAAAGATATTGTGATTGATTGTTTTACTGAAAAAAGTTTCAGCCTTCAGGATATATTGTATTCAAGACTAGAGAGGATCTTTTTTGTTCATTCAAGTTAATTGTTTTCTCAAGAAGTTAAATATTTTATACATGTTCTTATGCCCACATTCTTTCTGGCAATTCTGGCACCTCCCTTGTTACATGTGGAGCATCACCTAGGTGAAGAAGTAGAGAAAGATTATCTTCCTTTTCATTTTTCAATAGCAATTCATGTTGCAGTCTGACAGGTCTCATAGAAAAAAAAAATTATGAAATTTTAATTTTGTAGCATTGGAAGGTGTTTCACTGTTTGTTTTTTTTTGTTTTTGTTTTTGTTTTTTTTTTCTTTTCTTCCCTTAAACTTAATATATAAAATGTTATGGTAGGGACCATAAAAGGCAATAAAATGCTACAGTTACAATCAATAAGGTAGATTGACTAAATTGTGTTTGCTACATGCAGCATTGACAGTTGTCCAGAAAGCTACAGAGAATAAAATTTGTTTGCACAGATGTTGGATTTTGTTGTTGTTGAGTCTGTTTACTCCTGCACAAACTGGAAAATTCCTCCTTGTCTTAGATGAGAGTTTCTTCCATGTGTAGCTGAGCTTGATACATAAGCTAAGGGAAGATATTTTCACCTGGACTCTGAGTGGAAAAAAATGTTTTCAGCTACACTGATCTTTGCTCCAAAGTCACAGCTTAACTTAACCCTCCTCTTTTTCTCCTCCCTAAGATGTTATAATTTCTCAACTCTGAAGACACTGTTTTCATTAAGGGTAGCATGTGTGCCACCCAAACCACACTCACTATATGTTGTGAAAGGAAAATCCACATCCTTTTATTAAGTCTGAGTTTTGTCTTTTTATATGTGCGTTAATGGCCTGGGAGGGGTGGTAAATGTCTTAATCTTGTGTTCAGAATTTCCTGTTTTCTGCAGTCTTGATGAACCACAGCCTTCATACCTGTGGCACCACATCATTTGAAAATATCACTCCATCCAGAAGAAAATTTGGTGAAAAGTGCCCTAAAGTGCCTGATTCTTGTGGAAGTGTTTGTTTTTCTAGATGCGGGAATAACGATTCACTCATTACAACTGATCTCTTATGACCTAATGTTTCAAGAATAACTTCTGGAACTGTTAATCAGGATGTGCTGGTCAAAATGTTATGTCTTGTGTTCCCCTGTCTCCCCCTTAGCTTTCAAGAAGACTCCAAGAAAGAGATTGGAAGGTCGGAGATCTCATGCAAGCAGTGCTGAAATATTGTGAAATGGTAGAGAAGGTGTCTGATGGAGAGCAAGTTCTAAGTAAGTCTTTGGTTGGTTGGCTTCTGGAAAATATCTGAAAAACCCAAAGATGCAACACTCTTCACTTCATTCCTCTTGTGAAAGGAGCTAGAAAGAACACAGATGTATAAAGTAAAACTCAGCTAATGAATGTTCAAGTAACTGTCAGCATTTCAAAGACTTTGAGGTGAAAGTTGAAATAGCTGTGCTGTGCTTTGTGATACTGTGCACATGGTATGTTTATTCAGCCCATAATCGGTATTGTCCACCCACACATAACTTGTATTTACTGCTGTGTTCAGACCATTGAAATATTTATGAACCCCCTGCCTTGCCTATGATAGTAGTTCAGAGGAGCCAGTTTTGGGTATGACAGTCAGGATTCCTGCTGTGCCAGTATAGCTCTTCTTCCCACTTGTACGTGTGCTGTATTCACAGTAGGACTGAGAGCACTGAGATGTTCTGCAAAAATCTGTTCTGGAATACCTTGCTGCAGACAATGGAAAAAATTGCTGGCATCAGCCAGGTGTTATGCACCCAAGGGCACCATGGCCAGGCAGAAAATTGCAACCTGCCCAAGCAGCCCCTTAATACAATCTGGCTTCATAGCCACCTTTATCAGGTTTAACTTTAGGTGATGATATGAGAGTCTGCTCTGAAATCATTGAGGTGCAAATACATGTTCCTTTTTGTTGACTACTGTAGATCTGGTAACTTCTGGTAGAAGGACAGAGTGGGTAGCTAAGCCTAATTTCATACATAATTCTTCAGCAAGGTTTTCTGAAGCTTTCAAACCAAGTTTAAATTGCTAAATTTCATACTGAAGCTTTTTTGTATGCAGATACCTCTATGACGTTAATTATGTATCAAAGAATTTGTATGTTAGTCTCTCACATAGATGTGTTAAAAGTAACAGATTTCTTTTTCTGAGGATTTTGATCATCTTTTCAAATAGTCTAATTCTTTATTTCTTAGCCTTCCATGTACAAATTTTCAGTAAAGACAATTTTGTTCCTCAGTGAGCACGTAAGCATTAGAGCAAAGAAAGCTAAGGAAAACATAAAGGGGAAATTTCTTGCAAGTTCCTTTTCCATTTTTCCTTAACTATTTAATGAACAAAACAAACAAAAAAAAAACCAACCCCAAACTCAGCAACACACATTCCGAGACTTAATTAGGTCTCTCAAAAACAGTATCAGATTTTAAATGTTGCATTTTCTGATGTAACTTTGTCTGGGACCTTTTCTGTAAAGAGCCACATATTGTTGGAGGTGGGAACACAGTAAGTAGTAAACACTGTCACCAGCACAAACCCCTCTAGTTTTACACAGTTGATTAGCAAAGAAAAAAAACAAGATTCAGGAATGATTTTAGTGGAAGAATTTTGGCTTTTCAGTAAGGGCCACTACTGTCAAGCATTTACTTTACTTGAGCTCTGGAGAGGCAAGAACAGAGCCCAGCCACTGTAGTCACTTTATTTTGTACCATCTTTGCACATTCCTGTTGTATAGCTGGAGTTGTAGTTTTAGAGGGCCTTTGTTCTGTTGTACTGTCTGAATAGTATTTAATACTAAATTCTATTATAATTTGCTGGAACTGCTGCTTATTTGTGCAGTGTTACAGTAATTCACAGCTCAGTAAGTGATGCAATTGTATACCAAAATCAGTTTGAATAACTGTAAATGTTTATGTAACTGTACTCAATGAATATGAAGGTTGTGTACTGTATAATGGTGATGAGTTTTGCCATTTTAGTAATTTAACAACATTCAGTTTTCAGTTTATGAACTCCAGGTTGCACTAAACTTGTCCTTGTTTTAGCAGTGGCTTAAAATAAAATACATTTCACTGGCTTTTAGAGCATCGTCATTTCTTGGAAATTTCATGGAATGTTATTTTTATTTTCAGCTAACAAAGGTAAGATTGATCTTGATAAGTGGTTGTGTGAAGATGCTTGAGGAATTGTATAGTAAATAGTGCATCAGTAGATGGCATACTTCTTGCAGAATTAAATTGGTGTCCAGGAAGAGTGCAGGAACACTGTTTTACTGTCTTTGGCTTGAAAGGTAAGCCACTAGTTCCTATTACATACAATAAAGTATTGCATGGATTCCACTAGGAGAGACTGGGCAAGAAATCAACCCTAATACCTTGACACAAGCAGGATGTAACAATCAGTCTCCCTCAATTTCATCCTGCCTGGAAGCTAGGTTAAGGGAGGTTGTCTTGATACTTCCCTGTGGACTGAGATTGGGCCTTGGCACGTTGTGTAGTGTCTTGGTTTGAGTGGACAGAAGCTAATTTACCCCTTCCCAAAGGAGTAAAATAAAAATGCTCTATACATTTTTGGAACTTTAAATGGAAATACTATTCACAAATACATACAGAAATACAAAATACACAAATTCATATTCAGCCTCGGCCCAGTTCTCCAACCTGGGCTTTTCATTTTTTTTTCCAAAACCCCTGTAGGCCAATGCCTTCCACAGCCTTCCCCCAACCAGGCCAAACATCAGGCCTCAATGCTCCCTGCCATGCCTCTCCGCTTCCCCCCCTATAACAGGCCCAAATAGTGCAGCAAAAATTAGCTTTGCCAAGACCACAGAAGACCACAAACCTCCTCCACACCACAAGAGAAAGGGTCCACGCTGGAAACGGGGAGGGAGAAAAGGGCAGGACAGACAGTAATGTCCATTCATACAGGGGTGCAGAATGATGGGAATGACATAACAAATATTACACTTTCTGGTGCTTCCTCTTGTACTCTCTAGTAGTTCTGGAGGACCTAAGAACCTCTATGGTTCTTAAAACCATGTCATACAGTATTTGGGGAATCACTCTGCAAGCCAGTGTTAGATCTGCTGGACAAGTGCAAGAATACATTGCTAATGCAAGGGTTGTATGTGTCATTGTTTTGTAAGCTCATTCACAATCACAGAAACATTCCGGTTGGAAAAGACCCTCAGGATCACCAAGTCCAACTGATAACCCTACTCTGTGAGGTTCACCCTAAACCATAGCCCTAAGCACCACATCCAGATGACCTTTAAACACATCCAGGGTTGATGACTCAACCACCTCCCTGAGCAGCCCATTCCAATGCCTGACCACTCTTTCCATGAAAAAAATTTTCCTGATATCTGGTCTAAACCTACCCAGTCACAGTTTGAGACAATTCCCTCTTGTTCTATCACTGTTTACCAGTGAGAAGAGACCAGCAGCAACCTCTCCACAATGACCTTTCAAGTAGCTGTAGACAGTGATGAGGTCTCCCCTCAGGCTCCTCATTTTCAAACTAACCATCCCCAGCTCCCTCAGTCGCTCCTCATAAGATTTATTCCCCAGGCCCTTCACCAGCTTCGTTTCCCTCCTCTGCTCTCGCTCCAGCACCTCAACATCCCTCTTGTATTGAGGTGCCCAAAACTGAACACAATACTTGAGGTGTGGCCTCACCAGAGCCGTGTACAAGGGGACAATCACCTCCCTACTGCTGCTGGACACAGCATTTCTAATACAAACCAGGATGCCACTGGCTTGCTTTGCCACCTGGGCACACTGCTTGCTCATACTGAGTTGTTTGTCTATTAGAACCCCCATGTTCCTTTCAGCTAGGCAGCTTTCCAGCCACACTTCCCCAAGCCTATAGCATTGCTTGGGGTTGTTGTGGCCCAAGTGCAGGACCTGGCATTTGGCCTTGTTGAATATAATCCTCAGGTGTTTTGGTGTGCTGTGAAATCTACCAAACAGCATTAATGTTGGGTGCTCCAAAGTAGTAATGCTGAGCAGAGAGGTTGTGCATAGATAAGGTTTCTGAGATTTGTAAGAACTGCTGTTGCAAATGACTGTCTTCATGTTTTCTGATGTATATGTTGTGAATCTACAAGTCTTAGCTGGGTTTCATATCAAGAATTAGGAATGTTTTGCTGCAGTTAACCAGTGATTATGTAAAACTATCCTTGATTCTTTATTTTTCCAGTAGTTGTTTAAAGGAGGTTTCCTATACCATTTATGAGATTAATTCCCAAAGGAGCATTCTTTTGCTTCATTACTCTATCTGCTTGGAAGATTTATTGTTTTTCATTATGTTTTGTTATCTGTTGGGTAATGCCTCATGTTCAGTCATTCAGAAAATCTATGTTAACTGAAGCAAATGAACATTTAACTTAAAACATTGGACAGCCAATAAAAAGATGGGTGGAGAGTTTGGGAACAATAACAACAACAAAAGATATTTTTGTGAAGGAAAAAAAAAAGAATATTCATGTGGAAGATTAGTCTGAGCTTTTTTCTTCCTGCCTGGACTTTATTTTTCTTTCTTTCAGCAGGCTGGGTCTGGCTGGCTTTATTCAACCACAGAACAGTATCCATGCACTTTGTTTAACCTTAGTATACGAAATTGAGACTTAAGTTTCCAGCTATTCCATAGTCTTTGCCCAGAGTGCGTGCTGCCCCATCTCTTACTGCTCTTGCTTGGACCTTCCTCTTGCTCCATAGTCTGAGCTTCTGGCGTGACTGAATTCTGTGCTGGTTACTGCTCCAAGCCTCTGATTGGAAGGTGGCTGCGGAAAGCGAGTCATGCCAAAGCTGAAGAAATGTACCCAGAGCACTAACCTTACTGGTTATTGAGGACCATATTAATCAAATGCTTTCTCTTCCCCTGCTGTTAAGGCAAACCACAAAGTGTGTGACTGCTTGGGACAAGCAAACTAACCACGACAAGCATAAGACTATGTGGTCAAGGTATTGCCTATCTACCCCGTGACCACACAACACCTTTCTGCAAGAGCTGCAATGACTGAAACTGGGGCCATTATGTAATCAAAATACATAGTCTTACTTGCCTTCAACTCTTCTAAAAGCTGCTGCTGCTTCTAGGACTGCAAAGGTTCTTTGTGTGCATTTGGGGTTTTGTTGTTGCTGTTTGGGTTTGGTTTTAAATGAGAATGGGCAGAAGAGAGCACTTGTACGAATCACTTGACTTGGTTTCCTGAAGTTCTAGTGCTTCAGCCAGGAGTGAGATGAATGTCCAGAAAAGACATGGTGTGATAATGTGGCCTGTTTTTCTGCCTTCTGCCCCTGTGTCCTGCATATTGCCAATCTCTATTTTGTACAGTCTCCATATAACTTCCAAGTTTCCTCCTACGCTTTCCTCGTGGCTGTTGCTGGTTTCTGCTTTTTTCTGACCCTCATCTAGTCTTGTACTATGGCTGTTGTCTTCTGCTTCTTTCCTGACCTTACTCTGTCCTGGTGTGACTCCTGGCCTTCTCATGCTTGGCTGGTGGAAGTGGTTAAAAACCAGCAAGAGGACGACTCTTAGCTGGGATGCTATGGAATAAGGCTTGCCTACCAGAAATCATCAAGCAGTGAAGAAGAGCTAAACTTGCTTTTGGCTGAGTTTTTCAGTCCTGTAAGAAAGTAATCTGTGGTTGCTTTGGTTTGGAACTCAGCTTACTTCTTGCAAAACCCTTAGGTTTTATGCTGATCTGAATGTAATTTTAAAGCTGATACTGAAGTATAATGCAACTAACATGCTACATTATTCATTCAGTGTGCTGCATAGCAGCAGCTTCCAGACAGGGCAAAACTCATTCCTTTTGAAAGCTGGCAAAATTCCAGCTATCTCACACACTTACCAGGTCTCAGTTTAGCTGGGTACTCACCCTTAATTAACAAACACTCGGTCTTTCTGAGATGGTATTTTTGTAATTATTGCTTTATGATATCTTGCTCTGAGCAGATGTTGCAGCTGGATTGATTATCCGCATGAAGTCAGAGATTCTATTCATGCTGATGGAGAAATGCTAGCGTGGTATGGACAGAAATAAAACAGAGAACTCTCTCCTCACACTAGAGGTTGTAGATTTAGAGGAGATGCATAATGTTTCTCTAGGAAACTAGATTATGACTCGTGGTAATCAAACTGAAAGAACCTCCTCAGAATCACAGAGCTTTAGATGTTGGAAGTGACCTCCAGAGATCATCGAGTCCAATCCCTCTGCCAAGGCAGGATCCCCTAGGGTAGTTCACACAGGAACGCATCCAGGAGGGTTTTGAAAGTCTCTAGAGAAGAAGATTCCACAACCTCTCTGGGCAGCCTGTTACAGTGCTCTGTCACCCTCACTGTAAAGAAGTTTTTCCTTGTGTTGTTGGTTTCAGAGGAGGCTCTTAGGGACATGGTTGCAGAGGAGGAGGAGTGATAATTTTTACTTAAAATCATTTTGCAAGACTTTTTTTCCCCTTCTTCAGGTATTGGAATGCTTATGGTATACGGCCAACTTGTCACTGTGTCTTTAAAATTTGACTTTTTTTTTTTTTTTTTTTCCCCTCTGTGTATTAGCTTGCCACAACTGTTAAAAGATAATTTAAGTATGTAGGAAAGTCATCCTTGCTACAGGCATCCAAATTACACTAGATGAGTGGCTCAGATTAATTAGAGGGAGAACCATTAATCTGAATACGCATCAGCACTGAGGAGGTTGTTTGTTACCATCACTGATTTTTAATTTTCTTTCTTAGGCTGACAGAGTTGGGGCTCTTCAGCCTGGAGAAGAGAAGGCTTCCAGGAGACCTTAGAGTAGCCTTCCAGTATCTGAAGGAGGCCTACAGGAAGGCTGGGGAGGGACTATTGACAAGGTCTTGCAATGATAGGACAAGGGGCAATGGGTTTGAACTGGCAGAGGGAAGATTTAGACTGGATGTTAGGAGGAAGTTGTTTGCAGTGAGGGTGGTGAGACACTGGCACAGGTTGCCCAGGGAGGTTGTGGCTGCTCCCTCCCTGGAGGTGTTGAAAGCCAGGTTGGAGGAGGCCTTGAGTGACCTATGCTGGTGGGAGGTGTCCCTGCCTATGGCAGGGGGTTGGAACTGGATGATCCTTGAGGTCCCTTCCAACCTTACCATTCTATGATTCTGTGATTCTTAAAATGTGAACATTTTTTCTGTAACTAGGCTGGAAGAGCACTAAAGCTAAAGTTCATATAATTGTATCTATTTAAGAAGGAGAACAAGAAAGAGAATGAACTGTGGTCATAACACAGTCTTGACTCTGGCAGCTTACTTAATTTTAGCATAAAAATGTATTTACTTCTGTCTTCTGTTTGCAACTCCAATGATCAAACACAATCCTGTCATAAATTCATCATCTTTTTTTTTTTTTTTTTTTTTTTTTTTTTTTTTTTGTATTTGTAGTTTCTACAGTCTTGGGATGTTTAGAAGAGTAAAGGTTGCAAGATTTTCTTTCTTCTTGGTTTTGATGCCCTTGCTGAGTGGGACTTTTTGGCCAGTCCACCTTCCCACTGTAGCAAGTTTAAGCAAAGGTGGTGGAATGCACTACCCCAACATGGTATCCTTGGGACCTGCTCACTGGAATTTTGTGGCCCTTTGTTTCTTTAACTTGGATGTTTTGCTGCTTTCTGCTTCTAAAGGGTTTCCCAACCTCAGGTTCTGTATTCCAGACACTGCTCCAACCCTGAAGATGGTCTGGTACCCTCAAAGAAGGTGAAATCTGCTTTGGGAAGAGTCAGTCTGTGCAGAAGTGTGGCAGCCAGAAGGCAACAAACAGCTGACCTTTTTGCTGCTCATCTTCTCCCTTGCTGTCGAAATGTGCATAATGAACTGCCACCAAACATGACTTAGCCACGTGGCTGTTGAAAATTAGTGTCAATTACTGTGTTAGAGAAGGAACTGACAAGGTATGTGAGCCTGAAGGGCTTCATTTTCAGTTCACCTGTGAACCTGGTTTGATACCTTCCTCTGCTGTTGTCTTGACCAGAGGAAACATATGCTCTTGAAGGGCCTGTGTATGTCACCCTCTGTGAAATGGAACAATGATCCCAGGCTCTACAGAAGAATTCTGGACTTAAAGTGAGGATCATTCATTTTATTTGCCAAATCCCACAATGGCTAGCATTTTTCTTGTGCTCCCAAATAAATGTTTTAGAGTTTCAGATTCTTAAAGCTTGAAAATTGTGTGCCTCCTCAGGCAAACCCAGAAATCATTCAGAGGCTGTCCCAAGCTGGTTATATGTACAAAACCCTTCATAGTTTGCAAGCTGATCACACTGCAAGGCAAGCACCTGGACTCTGGCTTGGAAACCTTTCATTGGTGAGTTGCAAGGATTAAATCTGTTTCTCTCTGTTCTAGAAGACTTAACCTTCAAGGTAATAGTAAAACCATGACTACATAGTCATAAAGTTTAGGAGTTGCCAAAGATCACGTGAAAAATGCAAGGATCTGAAGTTGCATGTGATTGTTACTCCTCTCTTTACTGTTTTCCCAAGGGCATGACAACATAAAAGCCAGAGCTGTAAAGACCTGTGATAAGGTGTATGATGTCTATAACACTGCTAGGCTGGGATAAGGGAATTCTCTACGCAGCTCCGACATGGAATTCCTAGAAGGTCTTCTGGTTAGGTCTCCTGTCTTACACTTCTTCACTTCTCATCTCATGAAGCTGACTGAGCTTACTGCCCTTTGCACAGGGGAGTTGGTGGGAATTGTCTCCCTTTCTCCTGAAAAAGTCTCCTGCTGAGCTGAAGGTGTATGATGTCTATAACACTGTGCTAGGCTGGAATAGGGGAATTCTCTACGCAGCTCCAACAGGGAGTTCCTAGAAGGTCTTCTGGTTAGGTCTCCTGTCTTACACTTCTTCACTTCTCATCTCATGAAGCTGACTGAGCTTACTGCCCTTTGCACAGGGGAGTTGGTGGGAATTGTCTCCCTTTCTCCTGAAAAAGTCTCCTGCTGAGCTGAAGGTGTATGATGTCTATAACACTGTGCTAGGCTGGAATAGGGGAATTCTCTACGCAGCTCCAACAGGGAGTTCCTAGAAGGTCTTCTGATTAGGTCTCCTGTCTTACATTTCTTCACTTCTCATCTCGTGAAGCTGACTGAGCTTACTGCCCTTTGCACAGGGGAGTTAGTGAGAATTGTCTCCCTTTCTCCTGAAAGAGTCTCCTGCTGAGCTGAATTTGATTAATGAGGCACCAGAGAAACAGATCAGGAGCAGAGGATGATGCGTGTCAGATGAATGTTAACAGACATGCTAGGAGCTGGTCATGGATTAATTGAGATGCACATATCTAATTCAACAGCTAATTAACCACCTTTTGAGAAGACCTGAAGTAACTATTTCAGAATTGCAGTCCTCTCCCATGACAATGTATTGGTTATGGGTTGGCACAAAATTGCAGCCTAAAAGGTAAAAATGTTCATTATGTTTGAAAGGAAAAAATACTTTGAGTTATATAAGTAACTGGATGCTATTTCCTGCTTGGTATGGGAGTTCAGACTGAAAATGCCTCTTGTTACCCTTGAAACGTGTTCTGATGCCTCCAGGGAACAGTTATTCCTACGCTGTATGTATGACTGAGCTGAGGGGAGGCCTTTGGAATGGTACTGAAGCACAGGTAATGGCAACAAGGAGGTAAAAGCATCCTGGCTGTGCTGCTCACCTGGCAAATACTCTGTTCTCAAGAAAGCCACAAAAATGTTTGGAAGAAAGCAGCATAACCACTCTGCTGCTGGTGGTTTGGTGAACCTCCCGGGGTGACCCGCAATCGGATGTCAGCCATACTTTCCAAACAGCAGCAGGGCTGGTCAGTGGTTTGCTGTGAAATGCAGCCAGGCTTGAGCTTTGGCTCCAGGTAATGCCACCACAACCTGTTTATAGAGTTTGCTCTGTTTTTATGGTTAGCTGTGCATGTGCTGGCCTAGCTGGACCATCGAAAGCACCTTCATGACGAACTATTTCATATGCAGTGCTCTGAGCCATCTTGGTCTTCCTGACTGAATCTCATACAGATGCTACATGCTCAGATTTTTACTCTCATCAAAAGATGTAGTTTTGATACTATGGGCTTGCATGGTAGCAAACTGCCAGGTTTTCAGAGGAGGCCAGTATGGTAAATTGTAGTAAATGTAGTGCATGCTCGGTTCTGTAGCCTGATAGCTGTAATTTGTTAGCTGAAAATGCACTCTTACATACATACTGAGGTTTTGTGGATTTCCTGGCTTCGTTGTTAGAATGAGGACAAGTGGTTAATCATGCAGCATGTCTAGTGATGAGTGAGTACATCCGGTCCAGTTTTTATCATTGTCTTGTGTTACTTCATTTTTCTCTACCTCTCTCATTTGTTCATGGTTCCTCTGCTCAGCTTTAACCATTGCACTAATCACTGACAGTTCTAACAGCCCTTTAAGGAGAAGAATGCCACAAGATGAAGACTTTCAAATGCTCTAGAAAGATTTTCTATACTCAGACTCTTTTCTTAGGAGTTACAATTTCTTAACAAGTAGAAAGTTTCAAATGTAGATGTCCCTTACATGAAGGGTGAGCCCTGGGAGTTTAAGATGAAGTTGTGCTTTTTTGACATCTTAAGAAGCAAACCTTGCACATCAACTCTATCTGTGAGACAGATGCATCTTTATTTGGAGTCGCCTTAAGTGGAGAGCAGTGAAGGGGAAAAGGACCTGGAGGTCCTAGTGGATGGAGGAACGACCATCAGCCAGCAATGTCCTCTTGTGGACAGGAAGGCCAATGGCATTCTGGGGTGTATTAGAAGGGCTGTGGTTAGTAGGTCAAGAGAAGGTCCTCTCCCCCCTCTACTCTGCCCTCGTTAGGCTGCATCTGGAACATTGTGTCCAGTTCTGGGCTCCTCAGTTCAAGGAGGACAGGGAACTGCTTGAGAGAGTCCAGTGCTGAGCCACAAAAATGATTTAGGGAGTGGAACATCTCTCTTACCAGGAGAGACTGAGCGAGTGTTGTGAGCTGGGGCTCTTTAGCTTGGAGAGGAGGAGGCTGGGGGGGACCTCCTTAATGAATATAAATATATAAAGGGTGAGTGCCAAGAGGATGGATTCAGGCTCTTCTCAGTGATGCCCAATGACAGGACAAGGGGCAGTGGGTGGATGTTGAGGCATAGGGAGTTTAATGCAAACATGAGGAAACTTTCTTTGCCTGTGAGGGTGACAGAACACTGGAACAGGCTGCCCAGGGAGGTTTGTAAGGTCTCCCTCTCTGGAGACATTCAAAACCTGCCTGAATGCATTCCTGTGTGATCTGGTATAGGTGATCCTGCTCTGGCAGGGAGGTTGGACTGGATGATCTCTCGAGGTCTCTTCCAGCCCCTAACATTCTGGTGATTCTGTGATCTTCCACCTGATNATTCTATGATTGTATGATCTCCTTTAATCACTTTGCTCTAGAAATGGTGGTAAAACCTACCTTACAGATGACTTTGCTTTTAAAATCCTTACTTTGCTTTAAAACCCTGACACCTTTCTCCTCACCACAGTAAGACTGGCAATTCCAGATTTTAGGAAATTATTACAAGTGTTATGCTTAAGCTCATGATTTCAGTGCTAGTTTGAAAAATAAATGCACATTTACTCAGCTGTGAAGATGACAGAGGTGGGTTTCTGCAAAGGGGATTTTCCTGTCTGATTCGTGTTGCAAGGGAGTGAGAAGAGCAGTCAGCCAAGAGGTGGATGAGGTTACCCACAGGCACCAGCGGTGCACCCAGTATGGCTTGGTTGCCAAGTTTCAGGGATACGGGTCAGTGGAAAGGCAGATTACTGGAACAACAAAGAGGTGTTAGAGCAGGGGAAATCTAAGTGTAAGGGGAAAAAAATTGGCAATATAATATGTCAAGAGTTGTAATCAAATCTGAAAGTGCACAGCTTTCCTGGAAGTTGAGTGCTGATGGATTTTTGGAGGCAGGTATAGATCTTGTACATGCACGCCTCCAGCCAGCCTACAGCTAATGAGTAAAATGTCAGTTTGCAGAACCAGAACTGAAAGTCCATGTAGAGGCCTTAAGTTAAAACTACAGCCTTAGCAAAATCCAATAGTAGTAATGGATTCTCAAAAATGAACATGCTTATTTATGTAATTAAATTTGCCATCATCTGCCTTATGCCTGTCTGCTTGTTCTTCAACTTGGGTATGAGCATAAATAAGCTCATGCTCAGTCAAATGCCTGAATGGCTATAAAAGCTCAAACACACAGGTTTAAGCCAATCCTAAAATGCATGCATGGTGTAAACACAGCTTTGTGCGTGCAGCACTGGGATATATGCTCTATATCTAGAAGGTTGGCAGTTCACAGTTTTCAGCTCTAGAGAGTTTCAGTGTCACAAGTTCCAGCTTTCTGCAGGATTTTTCAGATGGAGAGAAGGGAAATAAACAGAGTTCTGAAGTTTAGTGTTTCACAAAGCTTTTGAGTTACTTGCAGCAGTGCTTTTGTGTAGACATCCCAGGTGCTCACAGTCCACATATTTCAAAGCCAAAATTGGATGCTGAAAATATTTGAACTGATTTCTAATTAGAGAATTAATCTGTGAGGCTGTTCTTAATCATTGGAAAAAGTCTTCTAAGGCTGATGACATTACCTAAATAAAGGGAGATTTCTGGAAGTACAGGAATTGTATGGGGAAATGACACCTTTTCTATTGACTGACTTTACAAGGTCTTGCAATGACAGGACAAGGGGCAATGGGTTTNCTTGTCAATAGTCCCTCCCCAGCCTTCCTGTAGGCCCCCTTCAGATCCTGGAAGGCTACTCTAAGGTCTCCTGGAAGCCTTCTCTTCTCCAGGCTGCAGAGCCCCAACTCTCTCAGCCTGTCCTTAGAGCAGAGCTGCTGCAGCCCTCTGATAATCTTTGTGGCCCTCCTCTGGACCCACAGTCTTGAAATACTGCAAAAGTTCTGTGGCTAACAAAGTTAATCTTTAAAAAAAAAAAAAAACAAACCAAAAAACATAATGTCTGTCAAGGGAAAGAACTACTTATTTTACATTTGGTGCTTTAAGAAAAAAAAAAAAGTATTCCAGTATCGCGGAAGATGGTGTCTTGGAGCTGGGGGAGGCTGTCTCACCAAGGAACCTCAGCCCCTGGCATTGGAGGCCTGGCATGAGGCAGTAAACCACATGTTCCTTGGGACAAGTGATTATTAGTGACAAAAGAAAGCAATTTTGGCAACCTCTCCAAATTTTGACACTCCTGAGTCAGGACCCCAACCAGTCAAAGCCGAGAGGCATACAGAGATTGTGTTTTGTGTTGTTTGTATTTTCTTGCCAGTGGTTGGGTATTCAGGGCTTGTGTTTTTGTTTTCTTTGTAAGATTTAGAGACAGTGAGTGAATTCATGCTCTTGGATGGCAGGGAGAGAAAAGGTCCATTATCATCATACCTGTGATGAAACCACAAAAGGTTGCAAGCCCACACTGTTTGTTTTGAACCTGAGATGTCTTTCCGATTGCTAACCAGTGGCTCTTGGTGATTATGGATATGTTTGTTAGACATAATTAAGAGTTTCTTGGAAATTCTATCTTGAAAATGGAAAATGTGGTTCTCATAAAAATCAAAATTTACCACAGGAAAATGGTTTAAATTTTTTTTTTTTTCTTCTGACATGTTTCCATCAACACATAACATTTGTTGCCTCAAGTTGGGAGGACTCAGGATCCTTGGTAAGTTGCTTGACAGAACCCATCTGNGTCCTTCCTGTGCTGGGGGCTCCAGAACTGCACACAGGACTCCTAAGATTATTTCTACATTGCCAAATAAAAAATAGCTGGGAACTGAGCTTGAGCACTGAGCCACAATCATCCATGGTGCTGAAGAGCTGGCTTGGTCTCCAGCACTGTTTCAGACATTTCCCAGAGGCTTTCTCCAGGGCAAACCTCTGATAAAGAGGATGTAGATTTGTGCAGTGAAAAGAAATGAAGACAAAGTGAAGGCCCATCTGGACCTCAAATTCCAGTTCAGGCACTTGGCTTTCATTTATAACTTAAGATACTAAATTGTGTGGAAGCAGTGGGAATCTAACAGGGAAATGTTGCAAAACTCAATGCACTTTGGAAATCCATCCCCAAACAGGGGCAAATTCCTACCTGAGCTGTATTCACTAATTCACCTTTTGTTTTCTAATGGAAGTCTTTTGAGCATTTGTCTAATTTGTCATATTGTATAGTCCCAGGCTACTCACAAAAACCTCAGCTGACCACAGTGGCTCTTAATTTTCTGTGCTTCCAATATTTGCAGGACTGACTGGAGACCAAGAATTTCAAGGAATCTGCCATCAGAATCAAGGGGAACTGTAAATAGTTATCACCTCTAAAATCATTACTCAGAATGTCATGTTAGGTGGGTATGAGGGGAAAGGAACTTAAAATGCCCAAATTTTAAAAATCCTGGAAAACTTTGAGATGAGAACAGTGATTTTGAACTCCATCTGCACCTCAGGGGTTCTGCTGGGGAGAGGCAAGTGCTCCATAATACCAGTCTTGGTGATTTCCTCTTGTCTGGCCATCTTTAGAGAAGAGCAATAGATGGTCTTTTACAGTATTTGAGATCAGCCCCTTCTATCATCCTTAATCAAATTAAGGGAATTAACAGAAAATAACAGAACAAAATTATTACATGATTTCAATTCAGTTTTTCTGTTCCTTGGACTGATCCTCTGAACCCTTTCCTCCATTTCTTCCTCCCTCTCTCTTCTTGTCATAGAATCACAGAACTATCAGGGCTGGAAGGGATCTCGAAGATCACCCAGTTTCAATCCACCTGCCATGGGCAGGGACACCTCACACTAGATCAGGTTGCTCAGAGTTCCATCCAGCCTGGCCTTAAAAGCTTCCAGGAGTGGGGCTTCTACCACATCCCTGGGAAACCTGTTCCAGTGTCTCTCCCCCCTCGCAGTGAAGAATTCTTCCTAATACCCAATCTGAACCTACCTACATCTAGTTTTGCTCCATTCCCCCTATCACTACTTTGACCTTTTAAGAAGTCCCTCACCAGCTTTCTTTTAGGCCCCCTTCAGATATTGGAAGGCTGTCATAAGGTCTCTTCAGAGCCTTCTCTTCTCCAGACTGAACAATCCCAACTCTCTCAGCTTGTCCTCGGAGGAGAGGTGCTCCAGGTGTCTGATCATCCTTGTGGCCCTTCTCTGGACACATTCCAGCATGTCCATATTTTTCCTCTAATAGTGGCTTGAGAACTGGATGCAGTACTCCAGGTGGGTTCTCACCAGAGTGGAGTTGAGGTGGAGAATCACCTCCCTGGACCTGCTGGCCACACTTCTCTTGAAGCAGCCCAGGATACGATTGACTTTCTGGGCTTGCCACATGCAATCACAATACAGCAATTAGTAGATACTGTTGTTAAAAGTTTCAAATGCTTCTTGCCCTTGGTGATTACACACTGGTTTAGCCAGCCCCTGCAGCACAGTGTGACAAACCCATAACATCTGTGTCCTGCCCTGTCATATCATTAGAATGTATATATTCAGAGAGAATGGTGTGCTGTTGGCTGGCAGTCTGAACAACAAACCATAAATAGGATAATGGCTTTCCTCACTACATTATCATTATTCAAAAAACAAAACCTCTGTTGTTTTTGAGGCCCTTTTTTGGTTTCTCTAAATTCCTCCATGGATATGGCTTTCTACTAGGGATTGATGACAGAGGTGTGCATTTGTTGTCATCTCAACCACTAAAAACCCTGTGCCCTGTCTGCGGTACTTGACATCCTCCCTGTGTCTCCTGTTACGTTTTCCGCCCTGTGATGCACAGTTGGTCCTGGCACTCTGTCAGGAGGACAGGCAACTGCTGTCAGCTCATCTCCTCTCTGCTCAGGCAGGCTGTTTAAGCTATATAAGGATGCTTTGTAAATACAAACTCTGTTACCTTGAGGCTTTAGGAATGAATGTCTGCTATTTATTCGTGCGTTTTGACTCCGTCAAATTAAATCTCTGATGCAACCAAGCAACTGCTAATTCCAGGCCTAAATATAGCTTGTTTTTTAAGTGCAGTGAATGGAGAGATGATGGAGAGGTTACTCAGCTTGTTAAATGGAAGCTACATGCCATGGAAGTCTTGGTACAGATGCATTCCCATACTTTCATAGAATCATAGAATGGTAAGGTTGGAAGGGACCTCAAGGATCATCTAGTTCCAAGCCCCTGCCATAGGCAGGNCTGCAGTCCTCTGATCATCTTCAGAGGGAATGATTTCTTCAGTGTTGGGGAGGGACTATTTATAAGATCTTGCAATGACAGGACAAGGGGCAATGGGTTTGAACTGGCAGAGGGGAGATTTAGACTGGATATTAGGAGGAAGTTCTTTCCAGTGAGGGTGGTGAGACACTGGCACAGGTTGCCCAGGGAGGTTGTGGCTGCTCCCTCCCTGGAGGTGTTCAAGGCCAGGTTGGACAAGGCCTTGAGTAACCTGTGCTAGTGGGAGGTGTCCCTGCCTATGGCAGGGGCTTGGAACTAGATGATCCTTGAGGTCCCTTCCAACCTTACCATTCTATGATTCTATGAATGTTATGGGCAACAAATGTTTCCTATCGCAGCCCTTATGTAACATTTGGAATCTGAAGAAATACCTCATCTGCTTTTCCTTTCCTTAGAACATTTTAGAGAGCATTTTAATCAGATACTATGCTGTAAATATTATTGCCTGTAACAAAAAAAACAAAGAAACAAACAAAACCCCAAACAACAAACAAACAAACACCAAATAAACAACAACAACAGCAAAAAAAAAAAAAAATCTCTGGAACATTTTAGACAACCCTGTTGTAAGGACAGTGTTTAGAGAAGTGACACAGTTTTAACCTGCAGATTTTCCATGTGCTTCTGGGGAACTTACACATGCCTCACTTTTATCATGATATTTCAGTAACAACAGTTAAACTTTGTTCACCATGGAAAACCCCCATACTCAGCCTTTCCTGCCACTGACATTGCTGGCTCCTGATTGTAGGCAACTGTCCCATTTACTTGCTGATAAATACAGTGAGAAAGGATGAGCCTACAGTGTCAGATTGAAAAGCAAATGTACATTTACTTATCTCCAAAAATGGAATAAGTAAACACTGGCACAGACAAAAAGAATCACACTTAGAAATTATTTTTAATTTAAAGTTTTTTTTTTTCTTAAACTGGCATCTTCCCCACAGAAGGGTATTAAAAAGCACTCGAATGGGATGGAGAAAAGGCCATTTGCTTACCTATAAGCACCACCAGCATGCTGGCCAGAGCCTGGTGGCTGAACTGAAGAGATGTGGGTGACAGAAAAAGGCTGAGCTTCCAGGGCAGGAAGTAGGGTGAGATGAAGGAATTGAGGTACACCCTGTTTAGAGCACATGATAGCAGTTCCCAGGCAGCAGCTAGAGTGAAAAGCTGTCTGAGGAATAGAAAAGGGATAAAAAGACAAAAAGATGCTCTCAGCCCCTTAAAAAAACTGATTGTATGCAGCTATGGGGACAGCTGGCATCAAAGGCAACAAAGGCAGGAAGAAAAGATAACTGTGCAACTCAGAGGAAAGACAGTGAGCTACTTTGCCAGGACTTCATGCACCCCATCAGGTTCTGAGGACACATGCAATGCTGTGTGGGAACCCTGAGAGAAGAAAATAGGCAGGGATGTGTCGCGGAGCGGGTATTTAACTACTGCGAGACGATACTTTAAGAATATTAATATCTAGTTTATTAATATTAAATATTCGGAACTCTCATCACCCCGACCACCATTTAATAATAATAACAGGCTCCTTGCAACGTTATGGAAACTATATACAGGTTATAACAGGATCTGGAAATAACCATTAAATATATACATTAAC
>WBNM01018196.1:36014-56288 GCA_013399055.1 Ramphastos sulfuratus | reverse complement strand
AATTAGCCTCAAACCAGGACAATTAGTGTCCTGAGAGAACTATTCTAAAATGATTCTGAGAAAAATGTGCCTGACTGTTACAGAATAAGCAAAAAATGAGAATCAAGTCATAAAAGTTGTGAGTAGTAAGGTATAGGTGGGTTGTGCTAGTTTGCTTGCATTTCATTCTGCTTCCAGGTAACAGGTACAAAATACTCAGAATAATAAAGTGTAGATGATGGAAAAACAGGGTTGTGAGGAGACCATCTAATCCTCCCCCTACCCTGACAGAGGACCTAACATGTCTGAACAGGACTGGATGATCTTGGAGTTCTCTTCCAACCTGGTTGATTCTATGATTCTATATGTTTGATTTACTTGTTAAGAAAATGCATCAACTGAGACTGCAAAAATGTCTTCATTAGTCTGTTCCTTTGTGTAAGAATCTCAGTTACAAATCCATGTCTAATATATAACCCAAACCAGAAAATATTTTCCATTATTTCTGAATTTCCCTATAGTGAATAGGAAGAAAAAGTCACAGAATCAGGATCACAGCAACATGCAGGTTGGCAAAGCCCCTCAGGATCACCAAGTCCAAACTAGAACTCTGCTCTACAAGAGTCATCTTAAGCCATAGCCATAAGCACCATATCCAAACCACTCTTTAACACATCCAGGCTGGGTGACTCCACCACCTCCCTGGGCAGCTCATTCCAGTCCCTGACCACTCTCTCTGTGAAAAACTTGTTCCTAATGTCCAATCTAAACCTCCCCAGTCCCACGTTGAGGCCATTCCCCCTTGTTCTGTCTCCAATCACCTGTGAGAAGAGCCCAGCAGCAGCCTCTCCACGATGTCCCTTTGGGGAGTTGTAGACAGCAATGAGGGCTCCTCTCAGCCTCTTTTTCAAACTGAACAGCCCCAGCTCACTTTAGTCACTTTAGTCTTTTTTTGTAGCAATCTTTTACATATTGAAAGGCTGCTACCATGACTCTCCCTCAGTCTTTTTTCTCCTAGACTAAACGAAACAAATTCTTTCAACCTTTCTTCATACGCCATGCTTTCTAAACCTATAATCACTCCTGTCACTCTCTACTGGACTCCCTCCTAGCACAGCTTTTCTTAAAGGATGGTGCCCAAAACCAGTGGTAGATAGATTAGAATAATTGCCTACCAAATCTTCCATCCAACAATTCTTTTCCTGGATATCGAATGAAGATTTTCTCTTTTTGAAACAACAGCATGTTTCTGCCTAACATTCAGTCAGTGGTGCTGAAGGTATTTTCTGCAGTGTGACATTCTTTCTAATTACTGGGAGGGACCCTGTTTACAAGGTCTTGTAATGACAAGATGAGAAGTAATGGGTTTAAACTGGCAGAGAGGAGCTTTAAACTGGATGTTAGGAAGAACTGGATGTGAGAGTAGTGAAACACTGGCACAGGTTGCTTATGGATTATTGCCTAATAGGTTCAGCATAACAAAATTAAGTCTACAGGGTTCTATGTCTTTTTTTTTTTTTTTTTTAATATATTTTTATGAATCAAGTACTCTCTTTTTCTTTCCTTGACCTTATGAATGCCATCTATATTATAGGAGGTCCTAGACATAATCACTTCCTGGACAGTTTTGGCTACCTTATTGAAAATTCTAGGAAAATATATCTCATCTGTCAAAGCATTAGTTGGACTTTTTTCCCACTATGTGAGACATAGATCACTTCCCTTCCCTTNCTCTCTCTGACCCTCTTCTCCCTTCCCTTCTTTTCCCTTCCCCTCTCTTCCCTTCCCTTCCCTTCCCTTCCCTTCCCTTCCCTTCCCTTCCCTCCCCTTCCCTTCCCTTCCCTTCCCTTCCCTTCCCTTCCCTTCCCTTCCCTTCCCCTTCCCTTCCCTCCTCTTCTCCTTCCCTTTCCTCTACCCTTCCTCTTCTCTTCCTCTCCTTTTTCTTCTCCTTTTGCCTGTTTAATTTCTATTTTCTGACTGCATTCATTTCCAGATGGAGCCATCATAGTTCTGCACTGCTTGGGCTTCACAATAGTTTAGTGCTATGCTGTCTCTGTTATGTAAGGCCAGATCTGCTGAACTTCATTTTTCTTCTCAGGATTCTTTCCCATGACACCTACCTAGAAAGAATTTGCAGACATTTTCCTTTTCCAAGTTTATTGTATTTACTTTCCTCATCCTTCCTTCCACTAGAATCAGTGACTTTCCATTTTGTGAGTCTTCTGTCCACAAACGTGTCAAAATCCCTCCAAGAAAATAAAATCTATACTGACTGCATCCAAATATATTTTTTCTGCCAAACAAAAGCTCTTGCCCTCAATACAATCCCAAACAGAAAGAATGGGATGAAGAGTAGGAGCCAACTGATCTATTTACCTTTTTTTCCCCCCACAGTAGAAAAGAAAAAAAAAATCAGTGATATTGAAACTTGGTAAGTTTCAACTTAATGAAAAGACTTTCAAGTGAATGTAAACACTTTGTGGAACTTATTGCTGCTAGATAGCATAAAAGCAAGGAGTCAAGTTCACACCAGGATTGGATTTAAAAAAATATTAGTGATATAAAATTTTATGCTTCAGGGAAGAGGTTCATATGAGGATTGGATTTAAAAAATATTAGTGATATAAAATTTTATGCTTCAAGAAAAAATCCAGCCACTGTAATGTCTTAGAGTAGGTCCTCTGAAAACATTCTATATATCTTTTTCCCCCCTTTTTTTCTGAAATATCTGGGGTTAGCCACTGTCAAGATAAGAAAAGTGGACTCCTAATCTGATCCAGTTCTTCTACTTCCATGGATAATCTTGACATTCAGCTTGTCTGCAAATTCTTTCTAGTCTAAACATGAGGAAGTATAAATGCAAACCATAAATATAAAACCATTGGCAGGCCAAAAAAGATTTTGAGGAACAACTTGCTAACAGCATGAAAACTAACAGTAAAGCCAATTTCCGACACATCAAGAAACCAGAAGTCTGCCAGAGAGTCTGTAGAGCTGATAGATGGTGAAGGTGCAAAAGGGGAGCTTGATGAAAATAAAACTCTAACAGTGAAAAAAAAAAAAAAAAAAACAAAACCCAAGAGAATTCCTTCATTGACATTCACTCTCAAGGGGCATAGAAGAAGTTCAACACTGGAGTCTTTCTTTAAAGAGAACAAATTTGATGAACTGTCTCAACCAAAAGTGTAAATTGAAGAGATGTTAGAGCCTGTGGCTAAAATGAGCAGTAATAAATCTCTAGGCCCAGATAGGATTTATCCAAGAGTTCTAAAAGATCTCAGTATGTTCCTGAACTGTGGTCTGGTACTCGCTGCTTAAGTCTGCCTCAGTCACAGCAGCACAGGTCTGGTTCTCACTGCTTAACTCTGCTTCAGTCACAGCAGCATAGGTCTGGTTCTCACTGCTTAACTCTGCTTCAGTCACAGCAGCATAGGTCTGGTACTGCTTAACTCTGCTTCAGTCACAGCAGCATAGGTCTGGTACTCACTGCTTAACTCTATTTCAGTCACAGCAGCACAGGAGGAGGAGGCAAAGCCAACTAGTTTCTGAAAAGGGCTCTTGGCACTATGGATCAGTTAAGCCTTATTTCTGTACTGAGAAAGCTGGTAGGAACAGTGAGAGAGGTTAATCATTGCATATACAGGAAGGGAAACAAAGAAGAGAGATAAATTGATAGTGGATGAAGGTTATAAGAAGGTACTTAAACATCTCCATGCTGATGCAACTCAATGAATTAAAAATAAGATACATTGGGAAAATAATCCTAATTGTAAATTAAATTGTGGTAATAGAGTATCAGATAGCTTTAGATACACTTCATAAAGAGATTCTGGAGATACTGTGGTTGTATGTGCAGGTCAGTGCTGTGCAGTGACCACTAAGTGCTGACAGCATGTTAAGGAGCTGTTGAACAGACAGCTTCTGCCTCAGGAAATTCCTAATCCGTACTGAGAGTGGCAGGATATGTCAAAAGTACTGTCCTCTCCTTGCCCTGGGTTTGCTGGATTGAATCTACTACTGGCAACTAGTGGACACAGGACAGTGGGCTAGATTGATGCTTCACCCTCCCCAGCACAGATATGCTAATGTTCACATGAATTATGGCTAGATTTACAGGCTAGTCCTGAATTCACACTGAAGAAGCAGCCATCAGATTCCCCAAATCATACAGTGATATATTCCCTCCTGGAACCTTTTCTCTTTCTGGTTGAACATTTCTTGAGTTACCTGAGAATTTATGGACAGATTTTTAAAACTGCTCAGAAACACATTTTTTTAATCAGCTAATACAGCAGATAAATCCATGTTTAGGCACCTAAAACTACTGATAAAAACATGGTTAGGTGCCTAAATACCTTTAAAATATGGTTCTGCGTGTCTTTGAAGAGGATGCCAAGACTTCTGTGGACATCGTTAGCATAGTGCTGAACTTCAGACATGCTTAACAGGATTCAGATAATATACAGAGCTCCTCTTGGCACAAGTTCCTCTTAAAGGTCAAGAACTAAAAAAGGAAATTCTCCTACAAAGATGGAGCGTACAAAGAATCTTTTGAGAAATAGAAAGACAGTTGTGGGCCTCCCTTTATCTTGATGAGTAACATAAGGCTAATGAAAAACAAGGAGGGACAGATAAGGAAATAGAGATACAAAACCAGATAAGGAAAGCAAAGTATTTAACATTAAATGCCACTAGAAAGCGATGCATGAATTGGGGAAGCAGGAAGTGAAAATAATCTGTTTCAAAAAGAGCATTTTGGGTTTTGTTTAATATGGTTCAAGCACCTGAAGAGCTTCTCACTTATGTGCAACAGCTTTACTCGCACAGGAAGGACCCTACAGAGGCAAACTCAGGTGTCTATCACTTTTTAGGCCAAAAAAATAACACAGAAGACAAGAAACAAAATCTNGGGGATCTAAGGAGAGCAGAGCAAAGGGGCAGAATCCCCTCCCTTGCCCTGCTGTCCGCACTGCTCTCACTGCAGCCCAGGACTTGGTTGCTGTCTGGGCTACACTCACACTGCAGGCTCATATAATGTCCTTCAGATTTTAACTGATACAAACTTTGAGGAAAACCCCCTACTGATGTGCCCAAATTCTGCCCTGTTTTTTCCAAGATGCATATGTTTTAGTAACAGGATATCAATACTAAATCATATTTCAACTAGTTTGTTTGCAGTGATTGCTAACTTTTGACAGAATATCCACTGTCTGCTCATGAGCAAGTTTCACTCTCCGTTGTGAAAAGGGAGTACACCTCTGAGTGCAGACTGTGGCATTACGGCACTAATTTTACACATTCACTTCTGACATTGGTCTTGAGGCAGGATCGTTGATGACCAAATGACTTTTAGAAAATTTTCTGTTCTCTACAACTTGCTTTGGAATTGTTGTGATGGCTATATATGGCATTCAAATAATTCCCTGCCTATGCCCCTAAAATCTATGGCAAATTCACTTTCTAAAATTATAGTAACAGCTTTCACAGAATCACAGGGTGGAAGGGACCTGGAAAGCTCATCCAGTCCAATTCCTGCCAGAGCAGGATCTCCTATATAAGATCACACAGGAAAGTATCCAGGTGGGTTTCAGATATCTCCAGAGAGGGAGACTCCACAACCCCCCTGGGCAGCCTGTTCCAGGGTTCTGTCACCCTCACAGGGAAAAAAATTCTTCCTCATATTTCCATGGAACTTCCTATGCCTCAACTTCCACCCATTGCTCATTGTCCTGTCGTTGGGCATCGCTGAGAAGAGTCTGACTCCATATTCTTGGCACTCACCCTTTGCATTATCTATAGCATTCTACAGGTACTAAGTATTTCTCTGGTCAACTAAATCTGGTCTGTCTGTGATTATGTTCTTTCACTTTTGGCTTGCGCTTTTGCATTTATGGCTGTGCAAAACCCATGTTCTACTGTTCTGAAGTGGAAACATTCTCCACTTGGAGGTGTAAATGAATTCAGTGAGAGTTCAGCCAATAACACTTTGAGGCTTGTGGGTTGTTCAAGGTGATGGACTGTTTGATATCCTGATAAAACGGGCTACAACAACGCCAGAAGGATCAAAGGTGGCAGCAACTCTCTGTAAATCATCATTTACTAATAAACCACAATAACCTGAAGGAGTTGTGAAAGTCAAGAGTGATTACACTATGCAGTGGTAGTTAATGTATTTAATTATTTCCACAGCTACACCACTGTATCTATTTGACTCACTAAATTCAATTGTCCTGCTATGAATTTCTTGATATTCAAGGCAGTTTTTACTTTGAATTTCGTGGATGTTAAGGCAGCTACTTAATTGCACTTAAACGAAGATTATCAGTTCCATGTTATTACATTGAGCAAAATATATTGTGATAGTTGTAATGGACTTTTGATCTTATTTTGGTTATCAGCTGCACCATTTTATAGCTTTCCATGTCTGTAAATCTGACACTAGTTATGCTCTGGAAGTGTTGATTAAAGAGAAAAAGAGAATTTAGAATAATATCTACCCTCTGTAGCATGTGCGACAATAAAATATGTTGACTGCCTTTATCTCACCATTTCTTTCTATAGTGATGACCTTAGTCATATATTCAAACAAAATTTAGTTCATATTAATTTTAAATTTCTAATTAAAGACTTAATTCTTCTGTCTCTTTGTCAACATTGATTTTATAAACCTCAGTTTTCAAAACTGCTTGTGAAATAGTCAGCAGTTATCCTAAGGTTACATAAATGAGACACAAATAAAATATTTTCTTCTATTCCAGGCTGGAAAATTGTACAGTGTCTCAGAGCCCAGCCCTGGTAAATGCTTTGCATGAGTTCCTCACTTTGGTATTTTTCCCAACTTTGTTATATAATGTAATTAAGAGGACTGCTGGGATTTAAATATAGTGTTTGTTTATAAAGACTGACTGGTCTCAGGAGACTATCTCAACAGATTTGATACTTTAATACTTGGGTGAAATTCATTCTTGGCTTAACTCTTAGTAGATACACCCAGGGATGTGTTTGGTCCTTTTATTTTGCAGCAATATATTGCACTGTCTTATCCCTCTTTTATTCAGTTTGGCATCTCCTAAGACTTAGAAAGATGCAGGAATATTATTGCCTATCGCTTTAAATCCCATTCCACTCAAAAATCCTTTGAGTGAAGTAAGGCAACTAAATTTAAAGTTTAAAATAAGACAATCCTTGCAGTAAAAATCAGTCACTTATCAGTATAGTTCCATGCAGCTCATTCTGAATTCAGAATTTGGAACACAAATTTAGAATATTGAACATGGCATTATTCATTACCTGGCACAAACTCATTCAAGGCAGTTAGCCAAACAAGCTATCTCTCTACTTACAGGTGAAACAACGTTTTTGAGAATCTTAAAAAATTTGAAAACATTCATAAATCAAAATACAGGGGTTTCTAAGGGAGAAGCTAACATCATGCCAGTTTTAAGTATACTGCATAGGAAAACAAGTCAGCAGTTTAAAAGGCTTCTCTGACAGGCACTTCCACTTATTCAGACAATATCAATTAGCGTCGGTAGAGCGGACTTGCTGATGATGATATTTCAATTGGTGTGCTTTCCAGATGCAAAGGGACCCTGTTTTTTCCTCTCTTTGTTCTAGGCTGCTTCAGAAGGAACAATCAATATTGAAGGTTAGCACATGAATTGGGTTTATAGAACAGGTGCTTAAATGTAAGTTTGAAAAGCTGCCTGGTCCAAAACTTTTCCGGAGTGGTCATCGCCACCCTTCACAGTGATTTTCTCTACCAGCAAGCTCCTTTGCTCCTTTTACCATGGCCATGCACTGAGAAACATGAGACAGGACTGCTGTTGTGGGAAAGGCTGGTAGGGAGTGACACAGAAGAAGATGGAGGGGTGGCCCTGGACAAATTCCTCCTTTACTCTGCTCTCCCCTTTTACTCTGCTCTCGTCAGACCCCACCTGGAGTCCTGTGTACAGAACTGGAGCCCCCAGCACAGGAAGGACATGGAAGTGTTGGAGCGGGTCCAGAGGAGGCCACCAAGATGCTCAGAGGGCTGCAGCAGCTCTGCTGTGAGNTGGAACTAGATGATCCCTGAAGTCCCTTCCAACCTTACCATTCTATGATTCTATGATTCTATGATAAAGCAATGAGAAGATACAGAAAAATAAAAAATAATCCTAAATTCACAGGGAAAAAAAAAAACAACAACAAAGAAAAAGAACAAATAATCCTAAATTCATGGGGGGGGGGGGGGGGAAAAAAAAAAAAAAAAAAAAAAAAAAAACCAAAAAACCAAAGGGAGGGGGGAACCAAACAAACATTCATAACAAAGAATTTAGTCACATCTGCAAATATTATTCTGTCTGCTTGGAATCCCCTGGAGTTTCAGCTGGATTAGTTCTCCTTCGCTTCCTGTCCTAAACATTTGTTTCATATTTCTGTCTCCCGTTAAGCAGCAATTGCCTTTCACCTCAATGGGTGCCAGCATTTCAGCGAAGCACAGAGAGTTTCATGTATGTATCCCCTACAAACTTAGAAAAAGGCACAAGAATAGGTAAGTGGGCAAGTACATGGGGTGCTCATTAATGTAAAAGCCAACACGTGAAGTAGACATCACCATTGTTTCCTTTTCACAGCCTATAATATAATTAAAATATTCTAATTAGCCTCAAACCAGCACAACTGTGCCATGCTTACAACCTAGGTTGGATTCCTATCAGCAGAAATGGGTGTATCTACTACAGTTTCAGTAGAGATAGACTGATATATAGTCCTCTATACATAGAATGTGGTATTTATATGGGTCCTTCGATTCAAAAGGATCCTAAAGTGCTTTGTGTTTTAGGGAAAATCTCTTATCTACATTACAGCTGGGTGAGTAAGTACTTAAGGAATACATTATCTGAGAAATCCTACCATTCTTCATCAAATAATGTGTTCAACAAGTAGTTTTATGAGGTGTTCATCTTATATATAGTTGAATAGTATATATATTTAAATAAAGAATTCAATAAACAATAGTAATATTTAACCAAAATTGGTTCAGGCATTATATTCCTTTAAAAGAGTCATCAGCTTCAATTAATTTCTTTGTAAGTAAATGCTAATACAGCTCTAATACTGATCACCTTGCAAATTTTGATCAGTACATTTTCCCCTCAAGAAAATAAATATCCAGATGGTGTCTTCCACTCTCATTTTACACACCAGAGATACAGAGATGTGAAACACAGACCTTGACTCAGACTTTTTTGTGTACACAAAGAGAGATTAAGCTCCTTCTAGGAACTTTTACCTGCTTACAGTTGACAAGTGCCAGGAAATAGGACATACATCTCAGACATCCAGCAGAAACAACAAGAGGTGCTGACAAAGAGTGGGTGCTTCATACCCTGCAGGCCCTTCCCTTGCTCAGAACTCATATAGCTTTTCCCACCCAGGATGCACAGCCTGGCTCTCTTTCTTTCCTAGAACTCATCACATCTTTGCACCAGCCTCCACTGGTGCAACCTACCCCACAATGTCATGGTGATTAGCCTCCCAAATAGGAAAATATTATTTCTTTCAATACCCATCTCACTTTGAAGGGATTTAAACACATTTCCCACCATCTAGGGCTGGGAAAGGCAGGGTTAAACTTTTAGACACTGTGTG
Source organism: Ramphastos sulfuratus (assembly GCA_013399055.1). NCBI lineage: Eukaryota > Metazoa > Chordata > Aves > Piciformes > Ramphastidae > Ramphastos > Ramphastos sulfuratus. The sequence goes on along the minus strand of WBNM01018196.1, from coordinate 46,676 downwards.
AAAACAATTTCTGTATTTAAAACTGAACAACCTAACAAAAGAAATCTTGAATCGGGGCTCAGAAGGCCATCACCCCTCTTCTGTGTTCTCTCTCCCTTCCTCTCTTCTTCCCTCCCTCTCTCCTTCCCTTCTCTCACTTGCTCAACAGAGAAGTCATGGTTTATTCTCTTCATCAACTGCACCCTCAGCAGTAGCCTAGGAGCTCCAATAGTTAGCCTTTAGTTAGGTATTAATTTCTGGATCAGTCATCTTCTCCACTTACAGATACAGAGAGTGTGTATCTAAATAACAAAGTATTTCTGACATAGACAGCTCTTTTATTAAAAGTAATAATAATTTAATGAATAAGCAGCAGACTTAGTTTGTTAACCTCTTTGGGATCCTGCACAATAAAAAGTGCCTTATAAGTTACTATTAGTGCTACAAAAAGCCTTTATAGTGTCTTATCCTGGACAAATTCTTACAGCTGAAAAGACAAGGATATACTCAGTGTTTTAAATATTGTGATGATCTCACCTAATTTTATCTTATTGGGAGCCTTCTGCATACATTTGAATAATGATCAGATCTTCCTTCATCTTTATCTTTTCACAGTGCTCATGCAGCCAGAATGATATCAAGGTATTAAAATTCAAGTGCCATTCTTTTTTTTAAACCATTTTTTCTTTTTCTGTAAGTGCATGGTTTAATTCCATGTAAATTAATTTCAGTTGGGAAAGTATTTTTTTTTCACTTCAAGTATCTCTTAAATGCTTCTTTTTATGCCCAACCTGCTTGTAAAAAAAAAAAAAAATTTAAAAAAATTAGAAAGCAAACAAATGAGATGATTTGCAGTGAAGAGACAGGATGCCAAAGAGCAGAGTATATAATTGGAAGAGCACAGGAGAATGTTTAAAATAAGTTCAAGAACAGCGATAAGGCTAAAGATGATGTTATCTGTTGGACAGAAGAAGCCATTAACATACACCAGAGTGTTTTCAATCACTTAATCAGAAAACCCTTTTCCTGAGCACTGTTTCTTGTCCATGTGCCATGAACAAACATAAATATTTTGGATTTCCTGCATCCTTCACTCTGATAATGGGCTCTTAACTGTAAGCCCTTCCCACCTCAAAGAGAGAGCTAAAAACAAATGATAAAACATGGACCACAGAGATGATTTCTAGACCAGATGAGTTATGAAATTCAACTGCATGTTAAAAAGTACTTTTGCACTACACTGTTAGTTAAATATGAATGTAATTTAAAATGAAAGACAAGGAGAAAAAGGCCATGGATGAGGATTAAACTGTTCCCTGTGAGCTAAAATGTCTAAATTATGACTGATTGCAGTGGTGCATGTTCAGCACCACAGAAGCAAGAGCTTAACTCTTCTACTTTTACAGCAAACACCAAATTTTAGTTTTTGATGAAATCACATTTGATTTCATGGGAGTATAATTACAGAGACAATCTTGTTCTTTTTCCCCTCTTCATATATATCTTATGTGTGTGGGGAATGTTCAGGAGCTCAGAGAAGTACTTACTCCAAAGGAGATTTCTAAGGGATCTTGAGGATGCCATTGTCTCTGCTACTGGAGTTTTTTTTCCACCATTTGTATTTTGATGCTTTGAGGTACAATTCTAGGTGACACTAACTCTTTTACAGAAACAGTGACTAAATGTTTTCTGTAACTATGTATCTCCATCGATGCTTCCTGCATATGAGCTGTGAGTATTCACCCCTCTTCATTACAGCTGAACGTCGGTCAAGTATCCTGCCCCATGCATACAGCACTGCCATCCAAATATTGCATCAGGAAAGGGCAGGACAGCATTCACTCTATAGCACTCACAGAACATTATCAGAAACATCCCAAGCTTGGCAACAGCAGCATGGCTTCACGAGCTCCATTTCAGATAATTCTGACACTGTTGATGTAATGTTTTCCTTGGTCCAAATGAGCTGGATCAGTCATTTGAATAATAATGAACTAGAAACTGCACCGAGTGTTTCAACAAATAAATCAAAGTGGAATTCTTGGGCATCAGGTGAAGCTAACTTTAAGTGATCATTATATGGTCGGGGGGGGAAAGATACATTTTTAAATTGTTTTGTACTGCTTCAAAGGACCAGGAGACAAATTTGTTTGCTATGTTACAACACATAAAAGAAATCACACACCACAAAGTAGACTGCTCACTAGACAAGATTTAACTTCCTAGAAATTACACATATAAAAAAATAGTGCTAGATAGTCAGCTGGTGTAAAAAAACAGCAAGACCGCACCAAACAATACCCATTTGCAACAGGCAAAGGTCTGTCTGTTGCACTTGTTCAGGAACTTGGAAGCGGTGATTTGTTTGGCCTGATTTAGGACAAAAGTTGTCTTGAATTCTGATGTAAACTACAAGAATGTAAAATGTACACAGATAGAAAAACAAAACAAAAGAGATATTTTGGCACTGAACCAAAGTCACAGCAAATAATTAGCTCCTTTAAAATATTTGGCAATATCCTACTGAATAAATGTGCAAAGTCTGTTTGCTTGTTTTTGTTGGTTTCTTTTCCCCAGATATCAGGGAATAGTTATCACTTTTACAGTTAGGTATAGGAGGACATGAATGACTTTTTGCCACCACAGACTATATGTATAGGCTCACACTTCTGTTGCAAGCAAAACCAAACAAAACCTCTTTGAATCCATGCAGAAGGCAAGAAGCAGAATCAAGTCTGTTCAGTGCTTTTGGTGTATGTTCCCTTTGTTTGTGTGTCTGAACCAGTAACAGCAAAATGTATGCAACTTTCAGCTTTATGACATTTTCCAATTGTTTTTCTTACAGGTGAGATGCACTTTTTAATAATAAAAAGGAGAAAAAATACTTGTTTTCTGGGGAAACTGCTAAGGAAATCTGATGGCTCATTAGAGAGACTATTTTCTCATCGTAAACATTTCCTCTCATTACTGAGAAAACTGCCACTAATCAAAGGTATTTCTCAAGTACTACAAAAGGATTTGGCATTAAATTTCAAGATAATGGTTGTCGTGTGGCTTGTTTCATTCTTAGCCTTCATTTTAGTCTGTTATTGCTTTATTCTTTTTCTGTACACTGGAAAATGTGCAGCATTGTTTGTTGTGGAGTGCGGGACATAAATATGAATCAAACCTGTTTCCATACGATTTTGATTTTGGGGGGAGGAACTACTCCTCAAACAATCAGACTTAATAAGTGCTGCGGAAATGAGCAGAACGCAGACTTGGTTTGGTTTGTTCATTTTAAAAAATGTTGGTTGAATCGCATCAGAATCTCCAGACAATTCCAAGATGAACTGACTCTGAGAGTAAATGACCTCTTCATCTCCATGATAAAGTTCCAGCCAAAATATTCTCTCGGCCTGAGACGTGATTCATTAGAAATATGTGCATGGTGTGGAGCTCTACTCTCTATCTGGCAGAGTCCGGCCTGCAGACTGATAAGAAGCAAATGCAAATGTCCTGATAAGAACTGAATGCAAATATTTATGATATGATATTCCCTGGGAATTATGTGCAGATAAAACAAAGTGTATTATTTTCCCGCTTCTCTTTCAGGTTTGCCAAAATGCCCTTTTTCGCTTTCGGAATTTGCATTTCTTCAAAATTGATTCGGCTTGCGTATTATGTTAAGCTATTTGTTTGCTAAGGATGGTAATTAGTTACTGTAATTACAGCAATGACAGTTCCTAAATTGTTTTTAAAGCATTACAGTGAGTCTGTGCCAGAAGATTGCAGTATTTTTTTGGATTTAAGCAGAGGCTGGAAAAACTCCCACTCTAAGGCCAGCATGGGATTTTCAACTACAAAGCTGCTTTTCCTGATTGAAATATTTTAATTTTTTTTAAAAAGAAATTATTAATTTGCATTGATTGTAAGCACTAACTTTAAAATTTTGGTTTATTCACAGATCACAGAAATATTAGTGATAGTGGGCCCTGTGGGAAAGGAGATACAAGGGGGACTCCCATCGTAAATAAAAGTGAAAGCTGATAGCAGAGGAAAAATGGTATAACTATTACTCTGAGCCTGTTAATTAAACTCTTTAGCCTGTTTTTAGATAAATTAAAAACAATTTTAAAATGCCTGATTGAAAGTCATTCCTGAACTTTTCTGAGGTGCTCAGAGCTAAGTAAGAAACTCAGAAACAACTATATTCACCAAGTCCTTACTGTATGGCACTTTCTGAGTCAAGGCAGAGCAGAAGGAAATAGAGAGCTCACAAAACCACTTGCAAATAAAGGCTTTCTCTACAGTGGCTTGTGGCTGGAATCGCTGCTTTTCCATTCCTATTACAGACTAGCACTGGACACTTGCATCCTGAGTACATCCAGGGTGAGTATCTGGTAATGCACCCAGAAAGCTCCGAGTTTCATCCTTTCCTCCTTCCCCCCAGCATTTCCTCCAAAGGAGGCACTGTCACGGCAGGAAGAGTGTGCAGCTCAGCAGTGGAAGAGCCGCAGGCATCTTTGCATGAGCTCTTCCTCTTCCAAGACATGTGGTCTCGGGAGATTAGCTGGTGTGTGTGTGTGGGAACCCTAAGGCTTTCACCCATCTCTTCATTCTGTTCCTCCTTCCACTCCACCCCCGTATAATCTCATTCCCCACAGTTTATAGGAATAGACATAATCACTGCACTTTTCTTCCTCCAGAGAAAAGGCAGCCTCCTTTGAGGCAGCAGTTCCACCCTCCAACTAGGGAGCAGAAAACCTCCAACTCACCTTCTTCCATTGCCTTCATCTCTCTCTTGGGTGCCAACTCATCTAGAGCCCTAATGCCTGAAGTGCTGGGAATTATCTGAAGATTCCTTCTAGCTCCAAACACAGCCTTTAGTGGCTGGTCCTCACCATCAATCTCACTTCATTTTCTTTCCAGCTGTATTCTGCTCCTGCACTGCAGATGGACACTGTACAACGCCTGTGAGTGGCAGCATCACCGAGTTTGCCTGTGTGTAAAGTGAGAGTGCTGGCACCATATTTAGACAACACTGCATGAAAGGAGAATTTGCTTTAGGGTTCTCAAGTCTTTGTTTCCATTTTGACACAGAGTCCAGTCTTTCAGAGGTGCCTTGTACTTTGCAATTTCATTTACTTACTATCAATAGACATTTTCAGCTGATTAACTAAATATCCAGTACTTTCTCAGAAGGCCAGCCTAAATTGCCTATTGTCCTCATGCTCACACAAAATTCCATTATTCTGATGATATAGAAGATCTATATTTGTGAATTTCTGTGCTGTGTTGTCTTCATGAAGTAGCTAAAGATCCAGAGAAATGTAAGTCCCGTGGTATCGCTGAATCGTTCAACACAGGGGAATCTTGCCATTTCTAATCGTGAAGGAATAGCATGCTAACAGCTCATGAGAAACACATGGTGTGACATTCTGAGGTCACTTTTCTATCCCATATATAAACTTACAATAGTGGATTTTGACTGAGCAGTATTGGATCAAAGAACAACTTCAGGAAACATAAGTTAAGATTCAAATATCAGCTAAGTGACTGCTTAGCTACAGAAAGAAAAACATCTCTCCTGAAGTGAGAGAGTTTTCTTGTCCTGAGTTTCAAAGGCTTATTCTTTACAAAGTTTATTGGCTTATATTTGGATTATACTCTTCACTTTGAAACTCCTACCAAGGATTTACTTCCAAGGCCCTACACTAGTTACATAGACAGTATATCAGGATAGAACAGCCCCATTTGCCAGTAAGCAGATTTGTACCTAGTTTATATTTCTATTTGGATGATAGTGTTTTTAGAGAAGGACAGGAGAATATCTGTAAGCATTATTTTGGATCAAACTTTATATGGCATTTTCATTTTAAAATGGAAAATAAGTTGATAGGGTAAGCATGTATGGTATGTCATAGCCTCTGGATCTCTATTAAAAGAGCTGTGAGAGATGAATGTAGAAACCCTGGCTACTCACTGGGCTTTGCAACAACTCATAACTAATGACAAATATTTATTATCACATCTGATAAACACTTCGTATCATTTCTGGCCATTTATAAACCAATATGCAAGATCTAATTAAGTGAATAAAACATGTATTGTTGTATCCTGTTTGGGTTTCTGAGAGCATCATAATGGCAGAATTTATTTATATTTAACTATAATAAAATACTAAATACATTTGATTACAGCAAGAGTAAGCAAGACTGCAAAATTACATTCTAGCTCTATCATGACTTTGAGTGTCTGTATGCATGTGTATAAAATGCTATCATTTTTAGGCCCTTCAACTGCACTGCTTGTGGGTTTAGCAGCCGTCACGTAGCTACATGTGCATAGATAGAAGCATGTGAAAATATGCAATGCAAAGTACACAAGAGTGATATTCATATCTGCATAAACACACAAAACATAGCAACCTGCTTCTTGAAGTCAGGACCAAGGTTGTGGAGCATGCATTTGTCCAGCTCAGAGGTTAGCACAGCAGGTTATAAAGAACATATGCAGCTATATTGGCAGCTTCATTTTATAGTAAAATCAGTCTTGCAAAACGTAGGGATAACAGATCAGTGTCTGCTGGATTTGTCTATGCATTGCAAGAGAAAGACTAGGTCAGAGGGGAGTCCAGAAGGGAGGCATTGCACTGTCTCAGCAGCTGAGCGGCTTTCACAGAAGCTGCTTCTGAGGTGCAGTCTGGGCAGGAATGACAAACACAGGGAGACACAAGGAAGGTTTGGGAGGCTACAGCTCAGGAGGGGCTGCTTGGAAGAACAAGAGAGAAGTGCACACATGATGTTTTGAGGTGATGGAAGAAGAAAGAGCCAAGGGATTTAAAAGGAGTATGCAGAACTGGTGCATTCCAGATGACATTTTCTGAACATGTGCTCTAACCTAATTACTTTGCTTTTTCACTGTATCAGAATTTGCTAATTACCCTAGTTTAGATTACAATAACACCTGGCATTTGGAATTAAAAGTCTTTGGTTTGGGTAGGTGTTGTCACTTACACTGTAGAAAATGTAGGCAGATGCCTCTCGAAGGCCTGACTAAATCAGGATTCTGTCATACTCCATTATTGGGGTTTTTTTATGGTTTGGTTTGGGGATTTTTTCTTTATTTTGGGTTTGGTTTTATTTGTTTGTTTTGTTGTTTGGTTGGTTTGGGTTTGGGTTTTGCGTTTTGTTTAGTTTTTCTGTAAAGCCTCAGCTTTTGAAATCAAGGAATAACAAAAATACATTCAGGTTCCCAGAGCATATGGAGGAGGAGGGAATCTTGAAATCTACCCACCTGAAACGAAAAACTCAGGGAAAAAAAATGCTAAAAGGTTACAAGTAGGGGGAAAAAATGGGGAAAATACTGTTAGAAAAACCCTGTGTGACTTTTCCAATCTTATAATGATTGAACTAGTCTTAGGCTTCTTGCAAACTTGAGGTTGCTAATTCTTTAACTGGTTTACTCCTGAGCTATCAAGGGGCTGTGAATACAGAGCATCACAGTACCATAAGAAGTTTTACACTCACTGAATAATAAAGCAAATGATTAAATAGATTTCTTGGATGTGATGCATTGTTTAAGGTGCTGCCTTCCTGTGTGCATCCTGGCAAATGATAGGGATTAAAATCCCACACAGCATTTAATTAACACCAGTGCTCTGGCTACAATAAAAGTTGAACAGATAGATAAAATTATTAGAACTGGGTGTTTATTTTCCAGATTGAAACACACATGAAAAGGATTAAGTTAATAAATTGTTGCAACCCTCTCTCTTGACCAAGGCCAACAGATTCTATAACAACAGTTGGGTTTATTCTAAATCAGACATATTATAACCAACGTTTAAATTGATATTCTGTGTTATTACTGTTCTAGCATGACAAAATATGGATGTCTTGGTGCTGTTGATGTTATGGAGGGGTAATTAATTGATGTGAGACATGATTTTAAAAAATTAATATTGCTTATTAATATTCAATACTCTCGCCACCCTGACCACTAATTTTAATAACAATCAGTTCTTCACACGGTCATGGAAACTTTATACAGATAATATCATAGGATTTGGAAATAACTAGCAAAAATATATATCATTAATTGAACTCCTTGTGCTGGAAGAGAAGGTTCCTGCTTTCACTACACCACTTGCAGTTAACTGTACTGCTTGCCCACTAGATGAACTGAGGGAGCTCCTTTCTGCTGATGGCAGAAGGCAGTGGTGAATTACAAGAGACTTTAAATATTTACTCACAAAATACCTCCCACCTGGCAGGGCTGCCTACAGCTTCAGACAGTACTACCCAAACATTTTCATGGAATTCTGTTACTGTCTTAGCCACTGAGGCTTCTGATTCTTTCCAGGCTGCTGGGGAAAGGAGGCAGACAGTCTCTGGCCTGTGGATGATCTGTGTATCTCTAAGACTTCTTGTCTTGGCAAGAGACTTTCAGATGCAGGCAGGATGTCTGCCATGTGCAGTCTCAGCACAATGTCAGGCTGGCTGTGCAGGCTGATCACGTGGAGGCATTTAGAGCCCGTTCCTAGTAAACTGGAGGCAGGCAGTTTCCAGGCAGTTCAGGATATAATAAGGCAGTAGCAGGCAGCAAGCACAAATACAAGGGCAGAGCAGCTTGTGTTACCTGCTTGTCTCTTTTACTCAATACAGTCTGAGAATAATGTGCCTTTGGACACAGAATAGCCAATGAGACTTTGCCAAGCCTGACCACATTAAGTGAAGCCATAGGCTTGCTTTACCCTTTTCAGGGCAGCACACAGGCCTTGCACAAGGCAGGCACAAGCTGAGCCTGTGTACCTTGTTTGCCACAGGATGCAAACAAGTCTGGGCAAGCCACAGTCCTTAGACTCAGTGGCTTCAGGTTCTTTGTTCTCTTTTCTGAGTTTGCTTCTCCCCAGAACAGAAGGAGGGAGAGCAGGAAAACATCTCTGGGCAAGCCAGGATATGTACAAGCCTATTTGGGCCTGCTTAGGCCCATCACAACAGTTGAGGAGTTTGGAACATACTATGCTTTTGTTATAGTGTTTCTTCTTGTGTTTGTCTCAGTGCCTAGCATAGGTTTACCAGAACTGAGGATCTGTCAGGGTGGGCAGAAAAAGAAAAAGGAGTTGTGACGTGTGGGTCATTGTCAGTCCCATAGTGAACCAGCATGACCACCTGTGCCAGCTCCCCATCTGATAGAGCAGGCATGATCTTTATGGAATTGAATCCCCCACTGACTGCTTTGGCTGTGCCCCTCCCCAACTTCTTGTGAAGAAAACTATCTCTGTCCTAATCATAGGATAGGATAAAACCAACAAACTCAGGTACTTGTAATAGTTCAACGACTTATGATTAGGATTGTGCTACAAATATTAATACAATTTGTATGTGCACAAAACTTGGCAGAATTTATCAAGAGGGATAACCTTTCTGATCAAATCAGTAAGAAAGAGCATAGTGAAATCTGACTGGATGGACTCTGAAATATCCATGATCTGTTGAAGCAAACCAAGTGCTTGCTGGCACAAATTTGAAGATGACTCTCTTGTGTTCCATTAAGAGGATGAATGTGTCCTAATCACAAGTCCTAAAATAGTCTCAAACTCCATCAAAAGAAATTCATTCTGTCCAGGTGCACCTCTTTTCCAGTAAAGTTTTGGTGGTAGATGATAGATGGTAAATATAAATTAGCTGTACCGGATCAAAGACCAGCTGTAATGACGGGGAGAGAAGAATGGCTGCATTCATCATATCATAAAGCACAGAGAGACATAAAATGCTACTAGTTAAGCTCAGCTGAGAATATGTGGAGGGGAGAAAAAAGGAGAGGAGAACTAAGATATAGAAGAGATAGTATGAATCATCACACACAATCAGTATCCATATCTTTTAAAATATGATTACAGAAATGTGAAGAAGCTATTATTTTCCAAGAGGACTCTGCAGATCATTTAAGATCATTTCATTCTCCTTGTACTGATACCTCTAAAAATGTTGTGAGAAGAGCTTGTAATTCCAGTTTGGCTTTGAAATATTGGTCAGGTTAGTATTAGCATTATTTTTTTTATCAAAATATAAAATCCAAATCCAAGCTATCAATAATCTTAAAGGTTTTGCTAAGAAAGAATTCTGCTTATAATGGAAGCAAGACAATTTTTACTCAATAAGAAAGCCACACATACTATGGATATTAAAACATTTCATTTTTTTCCACATGAAACTATACTGATTTGTGAAGCAAAAAGAAAAAAAACTCAAATGGAGTTATTTCTAAGCTAGCCAATATTTATCACACCCAAACAATCCCTTTTCCACAAAGTTCAACATGCAGCAGGAAACATAACACTAATTTTGTCCTGCTCTTCTGGACTTCATCTTTTGTCAGTAATTCATTTTCCATAAGGATCTGACCCTTTGCACACAAAAAATTTTGTTCCCTCCTGAAGTGTTTAATGACTCAAATTTATTGTTCAAAATTATCAGCACTGGGATCCAGCTTCTGAGTTTCATTAAGGCTACAGCTACAAGCCCCAGAACTTGAAGGGCATTGGGGATGTAAAGGGGAATCTAAATTCAAAGACATTAAAGAACATAAAGTTTTTCTGTGGTGTTCAGAACTGACCAAAGGAAGTTCATCTGAATGGGTAGGAATTGCTTATGTTTGCATTGTCTAGTGAAGAAAAAAAAGTTAAAAAAAAAAAAA